>JADLZK010004566.1:0-102019 GCA_015847255.1 Hyparrhenia diplandra | reverse complement strand
TATAGCCTAGAGAATGGTCTGACCTCCCTAGAATTCGCGATATGGTAATAACCCATTAGTATAGATTCCCAAAATAATAATAATTAATAAAAAATATTAGAAAAAGATGGGCACGAATGGCCACTTGGGCCAGGCCACCCGGCCCCACCTTCTAGCCACGCGGCCCCACAGTAGGCCACGTCGCGTCCCGACTTTTTCTGCTGCTTATTTAACTCATAAATAGCCTATAAATTTATATTAATGACTTTTATTCATTTCGGAAAATAGATTTTTAAATTATCATGGTAAAATGCAAAAATCTAGAATGCCAACTATTGCGTAAGGAATATCAGGCTCAAGGAATATTTTGAGACGATGACCATTTACCTTAAATAACGTATCTTCGTTGGTGCGTAGAGTTACTGCTCCATGTGATGATGAATCCACCACCGTGAATGGTCCTTCCCATTTACTCTGAAGCTTTGCGTGCCCGAATAATTTTACCCTGGAATTAAAAAGTAATACCTTATCTCCAGGTGCAAACTCCTTCTTCTTGATTCTCTTATCATGCCATCTTTTGGTTCTCTCCTTATAAATCTTGGAACTATGATAAGCTTTCTCTCGCCATTCTTCTAATTCTGATAGTTGCATTTTCCTTTTTTCTCCCGCGGCTTCAAGATCCATGTTCCATCTCTTGATAGCCCAATGTGCCTTGAACTCTAACTCCACAGGTAGATGGCAAGTCTTTCCATAGACCAACTGATATGGAGACATACCCAAAGGTGTCTTGTATGCTGTTCTATATGCCCAAAGTGCTTTAGGTAGTCGATCTTTTCATACAGTTCCCATCTCGTTGACTGTCTTTTGTAAGATATTCTTGATCTGTTTATTTGATGTCTCTGCTTGGCCACTTGTCCGAGGATGGTATGGTGTAGCGACATTGTGTCTAATCCCATGATTCCTTAGATATTCATAGAATTTTCTATCAATAAAGTGTGTGCCTCCATAACTTATCACCATCCTTGGGACTCCAAATCTTGGAAATATTACTTCTTTAAACATCTTTCTTGAACTTTTTGAATTGGCCTTCTTGCATGGAATTGCTTCAACCCATTTGGAAACATAATCTACTGCCACCAAAATGTACTCACAATTCTTTGATGGTGGGAAAGGACCCATGTAGTCAATCCCCCACACGTCAAAGAGCTCAATCTGTAGATTGTTGGTGAGAGGCATAGCATCTCTTGAATTGATATTGCCGTGCCTTTGGCAAGCATTGCATCTTCTTATGAAACTCTTTGTATCTTCATACATTGTTGGCCAAAAGAATCCACTCTGCCAGATCTTAGCATGTGTTCTGAATGCTCCATAGTGTCCACCATTTGGGGATGAGTGACATCTTTCAATAATTTGAATTCCTTCCTCTGCCGGTACACATCTCCTGAGTAAACCATTTGCACAAACTCTGAAGAGGTATGGCGGATCCCATATGTGTTGACGACTATCATATATAAGTTTCCTCTTGTTCTCCCCTGGAGGTACGTATCCTGCAACCATAAAGTTAATAATATTTGCATACCAGGGGTTTGATCTGGTGATCTTGAAGAGCATATCATCCCTTAGTGCATCATAGATCGGCAGTTCCTGCGAATTCTCAAAATACATTCTAGACAAGTAATCTGCAACAGAATTTTCTACTCCCTTTTTATCTTTTATTTCTAAATCAAATTCTTGGAGTAACAAAATCCATCTAATTAGATGAGGTTTAGCATCTTTTTTAGTAAACAAATATTTTAAAGCAACATGGTCGGTATAAATAATAACTTTTGCTCCTACTAAATAAGACCTAAACTTATCCATAGCAAATAGAATAGCCAGGAGCTCTTTTTCAGGGGTTGCATAATTAAGTTGAGCTCCTGTTAAAGTCTTACTAGCATAGGCAATAGCATGATGCTTCTTATGTTTAGTTTGTACTAAAATAGCACCTACAACATAATCACTAGCATCACACATAATTTCAAAAGGTAAAGACCAATCAGGGGGTTGAATGATTGGTGCGTAAATAAGGGCTTCTTTAAGAATATTAAAAGATTTCATGCAAGCCTCATCAAAAACAAAAGGAACATCCTTAGCTAACAAACTGGTCAAGGGCCTAGCAATGAATGAAAAATCTTTAATAAAGCAACGATAAAACCCACAATGACCAAGAAAACTATGAATGCCTTTAATATTAACAGGCGGAGGTAATTGCTCCATTACCTCTATCTTAGCCTTATCTACTTCTATCCCCCTTTCGGACACTAGGTGTCCTAGCACTATCCCTTCTCAAACCATGAAATGACACTTCTCCCAATTAAGGACTAAGTGTTTTTCCTCACATCTTTGTAAAACTCTATCTAGATTTTCAAGGCAATCATCAAAAGTTTTTCCATAGACGGAAAAATCATCCATAAAAACCTCCATAATCTCTTCAATCATCTCGAAGAATATAGACATCATGCATCTATGAAAAGAAGCTGGAACATTACATAGCCCAAAGGACATTCTACGTTAAGCATAAGTACTGTAGGGGCATGTAAAGGTGGTTTTACTTTGATCATTAGGATGGATGGGGATTTGGTGATATCTAGAATATCCATAGAGAAAACAAAAGAAAGAGTGGTTAGCCAATCTTTCTAACATCTCATCAATGAAAGGTAAAGGAAAATGATCCTTCTTAGTTGCCTTATTGAGATTTCTATAATCAATACACATCCTCCAACCAGTAACGGTTCTCTGAGGAATTAACTCATTCTTGTCATTTTTGACAACAGTCATACCTCCTTTCTTGGGTACAACTTGAACAGGGCTTACCCACTCACTATGCGGCACAGGATAGATAATCCCGGCGTGCAATAGTTTTAAAACTTCTTTCTTCACTACTTCCCTCATCGCGTTATTTAGCCTTCGTTGAGGCTCTCTTGAAGGTGCTATATTAGGATCTGTGGGAATGCGATGGGTGCAAAGAACTGGACTGATTCCTTTAAGGTCTTGGAGTGAATAGCCAAAAGTAGCTCGATGTCTCTCTAGGACAGCTATAAGGCGTAAAGATTCCTCTGGAGATAACTTACTACTTATAATGACCGGATAATCCTCATCATTATTAAGAAAAGCATATCTAAGTCCAGAAGGTAAAGGTTTAAGCTCTATAGGAGGTCTGGAGGTTTCTAGAAGGTCATGTAGAGGTCCAGGATCAATGGGATCCTCATCCTCTTCCTCTATTAAAAGATGGGTATCTTCTTCTAATTCTTCTTCAAATTCTAATGGATTCTCAAAAGATACCTCCATGACTTCTTCTAAAGGCTCTAACTGGGGAGAAGACTCAAACCTTGCTTTTAAAGCATGATCATAAGATATAGAAAACTTAAGATCTCTCCCAAAGCTAAAGTCTAGCTTTCCAGGTTCTTCTTCAAAAAGGAACTTTCCTATAGGCTGACCTATTAGGATATCAAACTCTCTAATATCGAAGACGTAAAAACTCAACTGAACTTGTATTCCATTGACAAAAATGGGGGTGACATGAAGAATCTGCAAACTTGGAACAATGTGTCTAAAAAGTTTTTTCAATCGTTTGTTGGTAGGAGATAAGACTATGTCGTCAACATAATCTTTCATAAAAAAGCAGACATGATATTGACTCCTACCATAGGGTTATATAGGGCATCGAAAGGTCCTCTATTAAACTGACATATAATGGGTATGGAAGGTGTTTCTAGACGAATGATGTCAGGTGAAAGCTCTGATTCTTCTACCCACTCGTAGCTCATAACAGAAACTAGTTCCTTCATAGTCTCCTTTAAGAACTTTTCTTCAGAAAGCTCTATTGTTAGAGACTGCCCATAAGGTTTTCTCTCTACTTGATATTTTGAAGTGTTTCCAAAATCGGCAAACAGTTCTTCTTCAAAGTCAAGCTTAAAATCAGAAAGAGGTGTGTCCTCCTTCTCTTCTGGAGCTAGTTCAGGATCTAAAGATTCTATAGGTTGGGATGTTTCTAAAGGATCTGGCCCTACTGGTTCTAATTCTTCCAACCACTTCTCCTTCGCGTCAGGAAGACATTAGGTGATGCTTAAAAGGATAGCCTTCGTATCATCTGGAGTTTTGTGCATAAACGATCCTCCTGAAGATGTGTTAAGATAATCCATCGTGTGTTTATTTAAGACCATGAAAAAGTGTTGCAGAACCATAGGTTTAGGTAAAGAAAGATTGGGACCAGAATTTAGGATTGACTCTAGTCTCTCCCAAGCTTTACCTAATGATTCATCCTCTAATTGTTTAAATCTCAAAACCTCTAGACGAAGTTTGACAACCCTACGGACTGGGAAGAATTATAGACCCCTTGAAAATTCCCAATGCGAAGCTTATACCAATGTTTGGCTTCTCCTTTCAAAGAGTAAGGAAAGAGTTTCCACTTAAGGGTTTCATCAGACATACCCTTTAAGTGTAGGCTAGCACAAACTTGGTCAAACTCACGCAAATGAGAATAAGGATTCTCAAATTCATCTCCAAAAAAAAAAAAGATTTTCCCCGAACTAATTGGATAAGATCGGGATGTAGCTCATAGCCGAAAGATAAAATAGGTTTATTTGACTCACCGACCTAAGGTATAAGTCCGAACGTGCTCCATACTTTGGTATAAATATTTTTGTTCCATTTTTTTCAAATATATAGATAAAATAAAAACAAGAATAAAAACTAAAAGCAAATGCTAATATTAAAAGATAATAAATGCTAAAAGCTAAATGCGTAAAAGTAAATACTTGGAATGTAAATGCAAAGAAAGGTAAACAAATAATAAAAGATAAATGATAAATATAAGATACAAGATTAAGGCAATACTCTAAGTTACTATCCAAAGAACACTACCGTTCCCAAGAACGGCGCCGAAATGCTTGTTGGTATAAATTATATGCACACAATAAAGATAAAGATATCCACAAGCGCACGATAGAAATACCGTTGTAGCACTTCACCAAAAGATGAACTCCCAATTTTAAAATATCGAACCCAAAGGAACAGTAGGTGAATATAACTAGTGTTTACCCAATTCACTTCACAATCAAAAGCACTTAAGAAACTAGCTAGATTAGGAGATAACTCTGGCTTTCTAATTCTAACCTTGATAAACCTTAGTTTTTTTATTCTATTGTGGATGCTAATTCTTAATAAAGTAAGGCAAAATTACTTTACTAAGAACTGACAAAGCCTACCATTCACTTCTTGAGCACCTAACAGGTTATCCACATTATTAACATCATGGCTATTATCGTATGTCAACAACTCATCATATATCTTGAGCACCTAGCTCCTCATTAATCTCGAGCACACAGCTCATCAATAATCTTGAGCACCTAGCTCATCAACAAATCTCAAGCACGTAGCTTATCAATAACTCATACATACACCAAGTATGTATTATCTCATAATCACATACGATAATAGGCCATGATCTCAAGATCCATAAATTATCATCATTAATTAATTAAGGTCATGATTAGGGGGGTAAGGACTTGCCTGGTGTGTTCTTACTGATCGGCACGCTGACGACGAAGCTGGCTTGCTCCGAAGAAACTCCTAAACGGTCGGCGAAAAGCTACGGCGTGACTAGTGGAAAGCCTAGCTTAAACTATAGCAACCAAAACAAACATTGAACATTATGGTGGTGACAGGATTAATGCATAGACCTAGATTTTAGATGAATTATGGAAGTTGTTTCACGCGAAACGGAGTTAGGATGCATGAGATATGTATTTTATAAGATTAACCCTATTTTAATTAATAGGGCAATATTATATAGTAATTTTATCATGTATGAAATTAAGAACTAATTAGATGATAAAATTCTATAATTCAAATAATGAATTTACCCTATGTACAATAACTGTGTGCACTTAGCATTTACCCTAGTGTACCCAACGCTGGCTTCCTCTCTCGTAATGCGTCACATGGGCCCTGTGTGGGTTCCACTGTGGCCGCCACGCTGTCCAAGTCGGCCGCCTCATGGGCTGGCCCGCTTGCGGCAACCGGGCCGCGGCCCATTGTTCTTGAGAGAGGGAGACGACGGGGTAACGGGGCGGCGTCGATGGAACAGAGCTCCCGTTCCCGTTGACATGCCAGCGCGGCGGAGGGCTGCCGGAGTTCCGACCGGCACAGCGTGGACCTCGTCTGGGCTTGTCGCGCGGGGCCGCTAGGGTCCCTATCGCCACCCTAGACCCACTGGTGGGTTCCTGGACGACGGGGAGGATCGGCTCCCACGGCGGCGGCTTGCCGGGCGGCACTGCGGCGGCGCTTACGGACGGCCCGCCCGTGCGGGCTTCCTTCTTGTCCCCCCGGCTTGGGAGCTCATGCACGATGGCGTGCGGGTGGCGACGTAGTAGCCTAGAGCCTAGTGACGGCTCTTCCGCAGTCCGTTGGTGCACAGCTCCAGCCATGGCGGCGGGACGTGGCGACGGCGCACTTCGCCAGTGCATCACAGGGTGATTGGAGAGGAAAGGAAGGTGTAATTCAATAGAGGACACAGAGGAGCAACTCACCGACTTGCCAATTTCACTCCAGAGCGACTAAATCGCCGGGAACACGCAACCCTAGTTGGACCTCCGTCGGCGGCGGCGTCTCTCCGATTTGGGGAAAATCGCTATAGCGGGAAGGAGAGGTGGAGGGGGAGAAGCTGAGGGGAGCATCACGTGTTCTCGATTACGGCAAAGCTCGTAGGTGGAGGGGCGAGTCCGATCGTGCTCCAAAGGGGGGCTATTTATAGCCTCGCCATGGGGCGCTTTGCCGGGGAGATATTTTCCCGCAAGCTCCGAACTTTTCCGACCGGCTCTGAACGGCGTCGACTTCCAGCTGGAGCTCGGTGGTCTCGAGCTAGCACCCACGCATGCTTCGGTCCCTGGTGAGCTAGCTAATTGTTCGGTCTTGTCGCACAGGCCGCCGGTTGTCGGCCACCATGGCGGCAAGCTTTGGTGCTCGGTCCGCTTTGGCGCTGTGCTTCATTGGACTGAGCCCCTGTGCGGGTGGTGGGGTGCCGGTGATGTCGGTTCGAGCCACGTGGCGGCCCGATGAGCTGGCTGGTCGTCTTGTCCCGTCGAGGCTGCCAGCGGTGCGCCAGCAAGGTCCGCCCCGGCCCTGTACTCGTTGAAGAAGGAGGAAGGAAAGCTGTCTTCCGAAGTGACTACTCCCGTGGAGGTCCGCACTGCTACTGTGCGTGGGTCATCATCTTGGACCTGCCCGGTACGGAGAGGGACAGCAGGGAGTGCCGGCGGGGCAAGCGTGTTGGCGTGCGGCGCGCTGGAGAAGAGAGAACTGGCGCTTGGGCCCCGTGAGGTCGGTGACGTAAGGAGAGGAGGGAAGGAGAGCTTGGCTCGATTGGCCTGGAGGCCAGATGGGCCGGCCCACTCGGCTGCGAAGGAAAAGAAGGAGAGGAGGGGAGTTGTTGGGAACAAATCTCCAAACGACTTTTTATTGATAGTGAATAGTTACAAGGCGACCATTCAAGATGGTTTTTACAAAGGATGACAGGGGGTATTTATAGGCCCCCTTGTCTTTGAAACTTATGAAAACTTAAAAGTTTACAATTATATCTTTCTTCTAATTATTTCTCCCGCGAAGTCATCTTCGCTACCTCCGCTTGATATCTCTTCTGCTAATTCTTTGTTCTCAACTTGTGGTCGTGGGTAGAATCGCGAAGTCCTTCTTGCGAAGATATCTTTGCTTTGTCTTCACCAAAGCAACTTATTAGACTTGAGGATCTTTTAGTCTTCGCGAACCCCTTTCTCGCGAAGTCATCTTCGCCATCTTCTCTCCGATATTTCTTTTTTGTTGATCCTTTCTTGTAACTTCAAAGTTTGGGATAAAAGTTTATTTGAACAAAGTTAGTTCCCAATAGCAGCCCCTCGTGGGCGAAGGCCGACTTCAAAGGCATGAAACCCCACGAAAGTTTTGTCAAACTTTGCGTATATAAACGTCGTCCCAAACTTTGAAGTTGGGCTTCTTAGTTAAAACCGGTAAAAAGGAATACCTTCGCTATCGTTGTTATAAAAATTAATTAATTTTAATTTTTTTAAAACGGCTATTTTGACCGTTTGACCATACTGGTCTATAAATAGCGAAGCACCCCCCTATTTTCTTATCTTTTCGAAGAGGGGCCACCTTGTTGAAATTTTTTCCCCGTGATGCGAAGTCTATTTTGCGAATTTGAATTGTGCAACTAGCTTGCGCGGCCGACTAGCGAAGTCAACTTTGAGGTAGTCGAAGAAGTTTTTTCTCGCAAAATTTGAACTTCTTCGGGAGGTGAGTTTCGCGAAGACCTCGTAAGTTATTTTTGGCTTCATATTCGGTTTTTCCTTTAGTGTGCTTATCTTTTTTTATTTTATAGATGGCTGATGAACAAAGTGTATCCAATTCTCAAGGAGAGTCTGTAAGGGATGAAGAAAACTCAGACGAAGGTCTTAGCGATGTCAGTGCTTCTGTATCTGAACTGGTCCCGGATGATGGTTACTCTTATTGTTTTGGTAAGAGTAGGATGAAATCTTCAGATTATGAGGAGCTTGAGAAGAGTGGAATTCTTAAGAAGGATTATTACAGACCTGCTGGTGCAGATGAAACCACTCTGAATCCCAAACCAGATGAGTGCATTGTTTTCAAGGATCATTTTACGGCAGGGCTTCGTTTTCCTTGCCAAGATTTTCTGGAGGAAGTGTTGAAGGCTTATGATATTGAACTTCATCATTTGACTCCTAATGCAATAGTTCATCTATCGGTTTTCATTTGGGCCGTGCGAAGTCAAGATGTTATACCTGATATCAATGCTTTCTGTTCTTTGCACGAGCTTCATTGTCAATATCGCAGCAAAATGATTAACAATAAGAAAGTTACTTACTACTTCGGTTGCTGTAACTTTAAGACTGCTCGTGGAGCGAAGCAAATTTCTCCAGCAGCCAGAAACAAGTGGGCTGATGGTTGGTATAAGTTCTGGTTTTACCATAAGGTTCCTTTTGTTGAAGAGCGTGAAGGGAAGAAGAAGGTTGTTAAGAGATATCCACTGGCTGCTGAGATGCACAAGCGTGAGTTTGCTATCAGACCAACTGTTAAGAGTTCAAAGAATTCTAGTGAATGTTTAAAAGCATTTAAACTTGCTGCTTCTCTGCAAAGTACACGTGACCTTCTCGAAGAATATATTGCTGCCAGAGTTTGGCCACTTCACCGAGGTTGGAATATACTTCGCTTTCATACTAAAGAAGTTCGTGGAAAGAGTTATAAGTACCCTGATCGAGATGTCGTGAAACCTAATGATTTTGAAAAAGATGAAGATTTTGTTGAGGCCGTTGAGGAAAAGGCCTGTGAATTGCTTGGAAAGTATATTCAAAAAGAGAAAAAGATTATGGACGAAATTCTTGGTGATGATTATGTGAGGTTGAATCATGTTTTTGAAATTAGCAAGGTAGTTTATAAGAAGCGTCTTCCTCTCAAAGTAAAGATGATAAAAAGGTTGTTGAAGAGAAAGATTCAAAGAAAGAATCTAAGAAGGGTATGAAGAGGAAACAAACTGAAACCCCTACTTCGACGAAGGCTGTGAGTAAACCCTCTCGTGAAATCTAGCAAGAAGACACTTGCTTCGAAGAGGCAAAAGAAGGCTTCGCTTCCTTTGGTTGAATTATTTGACAAATGAGGGTTTTGATGGGCTTGATGCCGATTTGATGGGGACCTCTCGACGAGATTTAGAGGTGAGGAAAATTTGCTTATTCTTTGCTCCTACTAGTTTGACTCCTGAAATGTTGACTCCACTTGCACCTTACTTACAGAATTTGGGAGGTTGTGATGATGCTGTTTTGAAGGATGCCGAAGGTGATCCTTCGTAGAATGTTTTTGCTGCCGGTACCATTACTCCTTCTTCTCCAAGATTTGTTTTGCCAACTCCTGCCATGCCATTGCCTAGTTCTGATGCTAGGAGTGATTTAGGTCCTTCTACTGGTGATTCTGTTAAGGATTCATCTCTTTTGGCGACTTTCGCTCAAACTGCCCGGGTGACTCAGTCATCAGGTGGTTTAAAAGAAGGAGATGTTTCTGTTCTTGGAAAGTTGCCAGTTATTGAGCCTTCGTAGATGAAGGTTGATCCACCTAAAGTGACTGAAAATGTTTCTGAGGGGGCAAAATCTTTGGAGTTAAAGTCTGCTAAAATGTTGATGAGTTTGCGAAGACATCGGCTTTGCGAGAAAAATGTGTCCGATGAACCTACTTTGCTAATGGGCAGCAGTAATTCTAAAGGTCGCTGCAACTGTTGGGTTTATCAACCAATCTCTTGAGAGAAGAGGGACAAAGGCAGCTTTTATCTCTGTTGACGACTTCGATGATGTAGATGATGAAGAGGCCGATGCCGATCAGCGAAGTCGATTATCGGAGTCTATGATTTTGGTTGATAAACAAGGAAAGGTTCATTGTCCCTTGAAGGAAGGCGAGAAAATTGGTAAATTTTACTTCCCTTTGTTCTTTTTATGATTAGTGGTCGATCTTGATCTTTGACTTTGTGTTTTTTACAGCGGACTATTTTCCTGACGCATCAACTTCTTCTAAGGATAAAACTGCCGACGTTGGGTCGATGAAGGAAGTTCTACAGGAAAAGGCTACTCCCCAAGTTCCTCGAACAAATTGCTAAGGCTTCTTCCGAGGTTGATCCCGATTACATAAACATGCTTTGAATTATTGTCGTGATGAAAGAGTTAATTTGGATGCTTATAAGTTTATCGGAGTTGATGCTTTGAGAAGCTTCGCATGATGCCCAAAAAACCGGAACTTATGTTGTCAAAGTGCATAGACGACGCATTTACTGTGCCTGATGTTGAAGCTGAGTTGGCCAAAAAATATCCCCTTGAACTTGCTGATGCCGGTGTATCTTTGTTGTACAAGGTATTTTGTACTTTCCTATAAATTTTTGATTTTTATGAAAATTCATTTTGTGATTGCGAGATGTTTTTATTTATACAATGTCTTTTGTAGGGTGTTATCTTGGGGCAAAGTATGTGAAAGTCTTTGGAAGACAATGCTACCGCATCCGTTGTTCGCGAGAAAAAATTGAGAGAAGAAATTGCATCTTTGAAACTTCAATTGGCTACTAAAGAAAAGGTATGTGGCGAAGCCATTGATGATTGGCATAAGATGGATGGGTTGTATCATGGTGCAATGGATACTATTAAGGAAAAACAAGATGAGATTGACGCAGCGAAGGCCACCACTGATTCCTTAAAGCGAGAAAATGCCTATCTTGAGAAGAAAAAGAAAGAACAAGATGAATATTTCTTGACTAAATTCAACCGAATGTGGGAGCTATGCAAAAAGTGTTATGAAAAGTGGGGAGCGAAGCTAGAAGATCCATGTTGGGAACTTGGGGAATTTGACCCTTTCTTCAGCTGGTTGTGCCGTCAGTATGAAGATTTGCATGTTGTGGTTAATACTTCTGTGGACACAAGTGTTATGTATGCCACTCGTGCGTTGCTTCATCTGATGAGCGAAGCTCAGGATCCTCTTTACAAGGAGTTTGCAAAACAAGAGTATCATTTTCCAGCTAAAGCTGTAAAGCGGATTTCCACTCGTACCCAGTTCTTGTGTAGGAAATTCTTTGAAGAGTACTAGTACCAGAGCGGCCGTGAACATTGTTGGGAGAAAGTTAAGGAAAAGATGAATAGGGTATGCTACTTTTATTTATTTTAGCTTCGGTTATCTTATTCTGATTTTGATACTTGATTATCTAAGTTTAATAGATTGAGGTTGAAATTTTGCAGGAAGAAGAAAAGGCGAAGAAACAAAGAGAAGTGGAAGCACGTGTGGCCCGTGATGACGATGTTGGTGAACGGGATCTTTAGGCTTAGTAGTTTTTTTTTTGAGGGTTTTACGTGAGGAGCTTTGACTTTGGATCATATTTGTAAGTTAAACATGTTAAGTATTTTGATCGTGATACGTCCCCGCGCAGTTCTTCAAGCGAAGCCTGCGCAGGATGTTGGTGTTTTAATGCCACCGATGATTGCTAAGGACAACTTTGTGTTTGAAACGAGCGAATACTTGAATTATTGCGGCTATCGGCGATGGTGACTTTGAAAAGTTCATTTCGAATAATTTTGGGAATCCAACGATTAAAAGTTGTTAGAGGATGCCTCGTGTTGTTGATTTTAGTAACTTTGCTCAGGTAGGTTTGTCATATTTACTCTTTATTTTGCAAAGCTATGCCAAAATTTTGTAGTTTATAAGCTTCTGTTTTCTTTCCGGTCATCTTGCTCGAGTGCTTCTCCAAGCTATCTTTCTAAAGATGTTTTGAGGCGTGAAGCAAACCAAATAATTGATGGAGTTGTTGCTGATATTTTAAATGAGGCAGCAACTAGTGTTGCCTCCGAGGATGTTGGATTGTAAATTGATTTTTGAGTGTAAATTGTAAAAGAGTTTTTGTGATTTGGTCCTTGAAATAAGAATGTTATCTTTGTTTGGAATCAATTCTTTTGTTTATATGGCGTTGGAACTTTTCTTTAATATATCTTAATACAAAATTGTCTTTGCTTTGTGTATTGAAACTAATAACTTTGTTCTAAAGCCAAAATTTCCCTTAGGGAATTTAAAAACGTGTTCCCCTTCCTTTTTGCGAAGTGGTAGCGAAGACTTCGTTTTGAAGCCAAAATTTCCCCTTAGAGAATTTAGAAAACGCCGCCCCTTCCCCTTCCTTTTTGCGCGAAGTGGTAGCTTAAGACTTCTGGTAGCGAAGACTTCGTTTTGAAGCCAAAATTTCCCCTTAGGGAATTTAGAAAACGTCATCCCCTTCCTTTTTGCGAAACCGCAGCCATGGGAGGAGCGAAGACTTCGTTTTGAAGCCAAAATTTCCCCTTAGGGAATTTAGAAAACGTCGTCCCCTTCCTTTTTGTGAAGTGGGAGCGAAGACTTTGTTTTGAAGCCAAAATTTCCCCTTAGGGATTTTAGAAAACGTCGTCCCCTTTTTTTTTGCAAAGTGGGAGCGAAGACTTCGTTTTGAAGCCAAAATTTCCCCTTAGGGAATTTAGAAAACGTCATCCCCTTCCTTTTTGCGAAGTGGGAGTGAAGACTTCATTTTGAAGCCAAAAATTTCCCCTTAGGGAATTTAGAAAACGTCGTCCCCTTCCTTTTTGCGAAGTGGGAGCGAAGACTTCGTTTTGAAGCCAAAAATTTCCCCTTAGGGAATTTAGAAAACGTCGTCCCCTTTCTTTTTGCGAAGTGGGGGGAGCGAAGACTTCATTTTGAAGCCAAAATTTCCCCTTAGGGAATTTAGAAAGCGCCGTCCCCCTTCTTTTTGCGAAAGTGGGAGCGAAGACTTCGTTTTGAAGCCAAAATTTCCCCTTAGGGGATTTAGAAAACGTTGTCCCCTTTCTTTTTTTAGAAAACGTGGGAGTGAAGACTTCGTTTTGAAGCCAAAATTTCCCCTTAGGGAATTTAGAAAACGTCGTCCCCCTCCTTTTTGTGAAGTGAGAGTGAAAACTAGGTAGTAATTTTTACTTAAAAAAAATGCACCTGCTTTTTTGTATAAGAAAACGCCCGATGCAAGAGTTTTATACTCTTCGGCAATAAAAACAGTAATTGGAAGTCAATGCAAGCCATTTGGGGAAACTACTTTCTCATTTATATTTGATATGAGAATTTACAATAGAGACTGCCTCATTAAAAAACCACTCACCCTGCGAAGGGCTTCCCCTGAGTGGAAAAAGAGTGTAGCTCTTTTACAACTTTGAATGTAAAATTTGCTGAAAGTAAATTGTGCTACTATCTATTTACATTTTTACAAGAGAAGCTTTTCTTCTATGGATAGTACTTACGAAGATCTCTTATGTTCCATGTGTGGCTTAGCTCTTCTCCCTTCAAGTTTTCCACGTGGTACAAGCCCGGCTTGTTTGATCTTGTGATGACGTATGGTCCTTCCCATTTTTGCTGGAATTTTCCCACCGTGTCTTGGTTTCTCTTTCTTTTTAGGATGAAGTCTACTGGCTGAAGTTCTCTTTTGATCACCTTCTTGTTGTACCACTTGCTTATTTCTGCTTGATATTTGCTTAAGTTTTGAAGAGCTTGATTTCTTTCTTCTTCAATTAAGTCTTTACTTGTTTCTTGATCGTCCTCGCTTATCATTTGCACATTTAGTCTTGGGCCTTCGAATTGAATTTCTTCAGGAGACATTGCTTCATCTCCATATAGAAGCTTGAATGGGGAGAACTTTGTTGATCTTGTAACTGTAGTGTTGTGGCTCCATACTATTGTTGGTAGTTCTTCTGCCCATTTGCCTTTCGGGAGTCCCACCAAGTTCTTTGATATCCATGTGCATATTATTCCATTTGCTCTTTCGACTGCACCATTTGTTTGTGGGTGTCTAACAGATGCGAAGCAAAGTTGTATTCCAAGACTTGAACAATATTCTCTGAAGTCTTCGCTATCAAATTGGGTGCCGTTATCCAAGGTTATTTGTCTTGGTATTCCAAATCTGCAAATGATGTTTTGCCACAGGAATTTTTTCATGGTTGTTGAAGACATGTTTGTTACTGGCTTTGCTTCAATCCACTTTGTGAAGTAGTCTACTGCTACTACTGCATATTGGTAGTTGCCTTGAGTTGGAGGTAGTTTTCCAATGATATCTATTCTCCATCTTGCTAGTGGCCAAGTTGGTTCAATTTGCTGAATTGGGTTTGCTGGTGCATTTGACTTGTTTGCTGAGATTTGGCAATTGTGACATGTTTTGATTATGTCTTTGCTGTCTTTTTTGAGCCAAGCCGGTAAAATCCTTGCCTGAAAGCTTTTCCCGCAATTGATCTTGGTCCTGCATGAGTTCCACATGTCCCACTATGGATTTCTTGCAAGATTTCTTTTCCCTCTTCGCTTGATACGCATTTCAACAATGGTTCACATATGCCATGCTTGTAAAGTTGATCATTGATGAGCTTGTAATTTTTTGTTTTATGCTTCATCCTTATTTCATCAACTTCGTTTTCTGGTTCATAGAAACCTTTCAGGAATGCAATTATTGATGACCTCCAATCTTCACTTTCTATGATATGGATGTTTCTTGGTTCTTCTAACTTTGCCTTTATTGATAATTCTGACAAAACTTGATAAAATACATCTAGTGGCAACTTTACTTTTTGAGCCGCAGGTTTTTGCAATTATATCTGCTTCTTCATTGTTTGTTCTTGAAATATTTCTCGAGTGAAACCTTCGAAGTGTCTTTCTTGTTCCCTGACATGTTGCAAATACTTCGCTAGCTCAGGATCTTTTGCTTTGTAATTCTTCTCCACATGTCCAGCTACTACTTGTGAGTCTGTTTTGATCAGAAGTTTTTGAATTCCCATTGCTCTTGCTTTGCGAAGCCCCCAAAGAACACTGCTTCATATTCTCGCAATGTTGTTTGTGCATTTGAATTCTAGTCTTGCTGCGAATCTCATTTTTATTCCCGATGGTGAAGTTATTATTGCAGCTACTCCGCACTGAGAAGCCCCAAGCCCCATCGCAATTGATTGTCTATTCTTGACAAGTCATTGTCCATTCTTGTGCTTCTTTTTGTTCTTCCGGATTTGTAGTTGGGGTCCAATCAAGCTACGAAGTCTGCTAGGACTTGAGATTTGATTGTTGTTCTTTTTTTCGAATTCTATGAAGTATTGAGATATTTCCGCCCCCATTTTCCTAATCTTCCTAAGGATCGACAGCTTTGTAGGACATCTTTTAGTGGATGATTGGTTGGTATTCTCACTTTATGTGCTTGAAAGTAATGTTTCAGCTTTCTTGTTGCCATCAGGACTGCATATGCTATCTTCTCTATTTTTGAGTAATAGATTTTTGATCCTGATAGAGCTTCAGAGACAAAATAGATTGGTTGCTGCTTCTTGGCGTGCTCCTCTATTTTTTCTTGAATCAAAACCGCACTTAATGCTTTTTGTGATGCAGAAATGTACAACAGTAGTTCTTCTTGAGGGTTCGGAGTTGCCAAAGTTGTTGGGTTTGACAAATATTTCTTTATCTCTTCAAATGCTTTCTGTTGTTCATCACCCCATACGAAGTTCTTGTTTGAGCTCTTGAGTGCTTGAAAAATTGGGAAACTTTTTTCAAATGATTTTGAAATAAATCTGTTTAGCGAAGCCAATCTTCCTGTTAACTTTTGGATGTCTTTGATGCTTTTTGGGACTTTTGTTTCCATTACAGCCTTTTATCTTCTCTCGGGTTTGGATCAATTCCTTTTGCTGATACAATACATCCCAGGATTTTGCCTTTTTGCACTCCGAAGGTGCACTTTTCAGGATTGATTTTTAGATTTGCTTTTCGAAAGTTTGAGAAAGTTTGCTGGAGGTCTTGTATGTGTTCTTCTCTTTTCTTGCTTTTTACGATGACATCATCGACATATGCAAGTAGATTTTTGCCAATTTGGTCTTTTAATACTGTCGAAGTCATTCTGATGAAACTTGAACGTACATTGCGAAGCCCCTCGGCCATTCTCTCGAAAGCAATAAGTTCCAAACGGAGTGATGAAACTTGTTTTTTCTTCATCTTCTTTCTTCATGTGAATTTGATGGTAACCCGAGAAGCAATCTAAGAAACTTAGCATTTCGCTTCCAAATTGCTTGATCAACTAAAGTGTCGATTCTTGGAAGAGGAAAGTTGTCCTTTGGGCAGGCTTTGTTTAAATCTGTGAAGTCTATGCACATTCTCCACTTCAAGTTTTTCTTTCTCACCATGACAATATTTGCGAGCCAAGTAGTGAATCGCACTTCTCTTATCACCTTTGCGTCCAACAATCTTTGTACTTCTCGCTTTTGCAAAATTTGTTCTATCTTTTTAGAAATTTTTCTTAGCTTTTTGCTTCTTTGGTTTGTAATTTGGATCGACATTAAGCTTGTGTTCGATGATATCTCTGCTAACCCCTTCAAGATCTTTTGCTGACCATGCGAAGACATCTTGATTGCTTTTTAGTAAGTTTATGAGATCTTTTTCTTCTTCTTCGCTTAGGCCTTTTCCAATGATGACTTTTTTGTCTGGTAACATTGGATCCAGAGGTACTTCCTTTGTTTCTTTCTTGGTACAAGTTTTGACTTTCTTTTGCGGCTTCACATTTTCTGTTTCTTCTTTGTCTTCTTCTTGTTCAATGGTATGAGTAGTTGATTGCTGCTTCGAAGGCATTCAAACTTCCTCTTCCAAATATTGCATTGTATTGACTATGCATTTCCACGACATCAAATGCGATTTGTTCTGTTCTTGCATTGTTGACTGTTCCGAATGACACAGGTAAGACAATTCTTCCAATTGAGTTTATTCTTCGTCCTCCAAATCCAACTAGCGGATATTCTGCTCTTCCCAAATTTTTCCTGTCAATTTGCATTGCATCCAAAGTTTTTGCGAAGAGGATGTCTGCTGAGCTTCCTCCATCTACTAAGATTTTTGAAACTGACCAACCATCTATATTTGCTTCAATCGCCATTGCATCCATGTGTGGATAGTCCTTGAGTTTCATGTCTTTTTCTGTGAATGTGATTGGTTGGTGAGACCATCTTGTCTTTTTGAATGGGCCTTCCATTGATATTGAATTGACTCTTCAGAAATAATTCTTTCTTTCATTGTTTGTTTCATACTCCATGCTGTTTCCTCCTGAAATTGTCAATATTCGGCCTCTGCTTGGTACTATTGTATTTGTTGTTGATGCGGCTGGAGAATTGTTGACTTGGTTGATAGTTGTGTTGTTTGCAACTGAGGCTTTGGGTTGTTGACTTTGCATTTGCCCCCATTGTGGTGGCATCATTGCTAAAGGTTGACAATTGTATATTGGAGGAGGTGGTGGGAGCATATGCTGGTTGAAGTTTTGGATTGTAATATCCTTGATTTTGAGATGACCCAGCTTGAGTTAAGTGGTTGATTGATCTTTGATTTTGTAGATTCTTGCTTTCTTGTTGAACTTCCTCGATGCTTTTCTTCACTAGTGGGCACATTTTTGAAGTGTGTTCGGCCCCTTTGCCGTGGATGATGCGGTACATTTCTTCTGGTCTTAGGGGTCTTCTTTCACCAAATCTTGATTGGTTAAACCCTCCTCTAAAATTGTTGTTGTAATTTCTGCTTGGAAATTGGTTTTGCTGATCTTGACTTCACTGGTCATTTTGTGAAGGCATGTTTTCTCCGCTTTGCTCATTATTGATTTGATCTTCGCTCAAAGTTTTGAGGTTTGTATTGGTTGAACTGATTGCTTGACTTCGCTTGGATTCTTTGGCTGTTTTCTTCTTCTATTCTTTTTCTGTAATCATCGTCTGACTTCGCATATTTCTGAAATTCTTTGTAAAGTTGAGCGACTGTTTGTGGCCTTTCTCTTTTTAGATGCGAAGAGAGCTGACTAGCTCTTAGTCCTCTGATAGCTGCGATGATGACAACTTCATCTGTTACATTTGGGATCTGAGTCTTCATTTGGATGAATCTTTTGTAATATTGAATTAATGGCTCCTTTGGGTATTGCTTGATGTCAAATAGATCATCGCTTGTGAGGCCTGCGTGTTGGAAGCCTTGGAAGTCGACTAACAGGGTTGTTCTTAGTTGATCCCAACTCTTGATTGATCTTGGCTTCAGCGAAGAATACCACTTTTGGGCAGATCCTTTCATTGCCATCATTAGTGCTTTTGCTAGAGTTGATTCATCTCCTCCTCCAGATGCCACTGCGGCTTCAAAGCTCATCAGAAATTGTCTTGGACCTGAGATTCCTTCATAAGTTGGGATGATATTAAACTTGAATCCTTTAGGCCATTTCGCAATTTGCAAGTCAATTGATAGTGGTGATTCGATATCAATTGTGCTTATGACTATGTCTTTGTCTTTGCTTGTTTTGTTTGCTGAACTTGGGTCTTCGAGGGTGATGGCCTCATTTTCTTGACTTTCAAGTTCTTCGTTTATTCTTCTGATTTTGGCTTCGGCTTCTTCTATTCTTTGCTTTAGTGTCTTTTCTCTTCTTCTTAATCTGCAAGCTTCGAGTTCTTTTTCTTTTCTTGCCAAGTCTTGTTCAAGTTCTTTCAATCTTTGTTCTTCATCTTCATTGGTTTCTATAGTTGATTTTTCTCTTCCTTCTTCATTTTCATCAGCTTGAACTTCTCCTGGTGGTCTTGTTTCGTCAGCAGAAACTTGTTTTGACTTGGGTCTTCCCATTCTCCGAGACGGTCGTGGGGATGACCGAACACACACAAACGGTGGGCGCCTATATGTTGGGAACAAATCTCCAAACGACTTTTTATTGATAGTGAATAGTTACAAGGCGACCATTCAAGATGGTTTTTACAAAGGATGACAGGGGGTATTTATAGGCCCCCCTGTCTTTGGAACTCATGAAAACTTAAAAGTTTACAATCATATCTTTCTTCTAATTATTTCTCCCACGAAGTCATCTTCGCTACCTCCGCTTGATATCTCTTCTGCTAATTCTTTGTTCTCAACTTGTGGTCGTGGGTAGAATCGTGAAGTCCTTCTTGCGAAGATATCTTCGCTGTCTTCACCAAAGCAACTTATTAGACTTGAGGATCTTTTAGTCTTCGCGAAGCCCTTTCTCGTGAAGTCATCTTCGCCATCTTCTCTCCGATATTCCTTTTTTGTTGATCCTTTCCTGTAACTTCAAAGTTTGGGATAAAAGTTTATTTGAACAAAGTTAGTTCCCAACAGGATTAGACGGGCTGGACCAGAGAGAAGGAAAGTGAGCCCGTGAACTCCTTTCTATTTTCTTTTCCTTTTCCATTTTCTTTCCCTCTTCTTCCTATTTCCTTTTCTTATTTTTCCTCTCTTTTCTTTCCCATATCTCATAGATGCTTATACATATATATGTATATTATTTTATGCAAGTATATTTATATGGCATCCCAATATGAGAATGACTATACACTTGCATCCATATATGTGTATTAGCACATATGCCCTGATTATTATTTCCTGAAAAAATGTAAATGGTACTCATGCATGCACTTCCATATTATAAAATCTAGATTATGCGTTTCTTCGATCGCCACCATATTGTTCAACAAGCAACGAGCAGGGGAAACCTATTTTCTATATGGTGAGATTTTAATGCAAGGTTTTCAAAAATAGGGTTTTGGTTTTGCGAAAAATAAATCAAGTTTTAGTTGTATTTTGAAAAGTTCAAATTTTTAGTGATTTTTAAAATGATGCAAAAACACGGGTGTTACAGGTATGGAAAGAGCGGAATGCGAGGGTCTTCAGAAATGAGGTGTCGTCTTTATCGGTGGTCGCCTCGAAGCTCGTTCTTGAGGCGGAGGGATTGGGTGCGAGCTGGTTTTAATACGCTTCGACCGGTGCTTTCAGTTTGGTCGCAAAACTTGGCTATTATGTAATCTAGTCTAAAACTTCAGTAGATAGGTGTGTGTGGTTTTTTTTCCATGTTTTGCCTCGATGTCCTCTCGCCATCGGCGCTTCCTTTGTATTTGGTTTCGTTCGTTTGGTTTTCCATCCTCTTAATGAAATACGGGTGAATGGCCCGATCACGAAAAAAACTCTACCGAATCGCCGCCGGCCGCTTGCATGCCACCCCGTGCCCGACTCTCGCCAGGCCACCCTCCACTGGACTCCCGCCCACAGGCCCACCCTCCGCTGGACTTCCGCCGCCCCGCTCACCCGAGCTCTACCTTCCGCTAGACTCCGCCCGGCCGCTGCTCCCGGCCGGCGCGCACCTCGACGCAGGCTGGTGCGGTCACGCGACGCCGGCGGCGCCGAAGGGGGCGGAGGATGCCAATGTGGTCGTGTACGGCACCAACCTGACATTCGTGCCTTCGTGGACGTGGGGGGCTTGGACGTGTACAGTGTAAAATGTTTGTAGAAGCGTTGAACCTCCGTAGAGGCCGCACCTTTGTTTATATAAGGGCGAGAATAGCTCTCGCCATGCCTTACAAGGAAAGATCTTCACGGATTGGTTTGTTCCCAAACTAACCTGAGATATACAAGGAAGCTACATTTACAAAGTAACTAATCTACAACAAATATGGATATGATAACAATCCAATCCGTGAGATCCCATATATATGAAACTATTCTATATCTAAACCAGGGCAACTTGATAGGCTCCTACATTTAACACCCTTCCTCGATCACAACTTCCCAGGTTGAGATTGTACCGAGAATCTTCCAATAATTTATGACAGTGGTTTGGTAAACCCATTAGCAATTTGATCCTATGTAGACACGAAACTAACTTCCAGTAGCCCTTGGGCTACTCTTTCTCTGACATGAAAAAACTAGATTTGGTGATAAATAGGTTGCACCAAGATTATCACGCCACAATTTCACAGCCTTTGGACTTTTAACTTGAAGTTCATTTAACAAAGTTTGGATCCACATTACCTCAGCTGTAGCATTAGCCATTGACTTGTACTCAGCTTCGATACTAGATCTAGAAACTGTTGCCTATTTCCTTGCACTCCAGAAAATTAGATTAGTTCCCAAAAATACTACAAAACCCCCTGTTGATCTTCTATCATCAGCACACCCTGCCCAGTCGGCATCAGAAAATGCGCTTACACCCATTGAGTGGGACCTTCTGATTTTAAGTCTGACATTTAATGTATTTCAAGTATCTCAAAATACGTTTAACTGTTGTCCAATGTACTGTAGTAGGAGTATGTAAATACTGACAAACCTTGTTCACAACAAAAGAGATATTTGGACATGTCAAAGTTAAATACTGTAAAGCTCCTATAATGCTTCTGTATTGAGTCAAATTAGAAGGCCCTAACAAATCACCTTGATGTACCGACAATTTTTCATAAGTTGACATGGGTGTGTTAACCGGTTTACAGCTTGTCATATTAACTCTTTTCAACAAATGAGATGCATATTTCTCTTAGGTCAAGAGTAGGCCTTCACGTACCTTTTTGACTTCTATGCCCAAGAAATAACGCAATTGTCCAAGATCTTTGAGTGCGAACTCAGTCTTGAGATCACAAAGCAATGCTGCAGTTGCTTCTTGCGATGTGCTGGCCACTATAATATCATCCACATATATCAACAATAAAATTGTTACACTCCCTTTATTAAAGAAGAATAAAGAAATATCTGCCTTTGAAGGTATAAATCCTAGTTCCTGTAATTTCATACTGAACCGAGAATACCATGCTCGAGGTGCATGTTTTAAGCTATACAAAGCTTTATCTTCATACCCATGTGGTTGTCACATAAACACAGAAATGTTCTAAGAACACTATGAAGAAACGCCTACTGCACATCTAACTGGCGAAGACTCCAACCATTAGTAACTGGCGAAGACTCCAACTACTGGACTGAAAGTATCTTCATAATTAATACAATACCGTTGCTTGAAGCCTTTAACAACTATTCAAGCTTTATATTTATCTATAGTGCCATCAGCTTTCATTTTGATCTTATATACTCATTTGGAGTCAATAACATTTTTACTGATCTGTGGCACATGTATCAGTATACCAATTAGTATCAACAGCATACGAATTTGTAGCTGCCCCAGCCAATCGCTCAGCTGGAACGTAGTCTTCATCAAAACGATGCCAGCACACATCAGCAGTGTGCCCTTCCTTGTATCAGACTTGGCACTTGGGCCTTCGCTGTCCGCCATTATTGCCACCAGAGTTGTCACGACCACAGCTGCCCTGCCCACCGTTGCCATGGCACGCCATCCAGAATTGTCATGACCACGCCCTCCTTGGTTGGATCCGCGCCCACGGGAGGCCAAATTCACCAAGGACCATGACCTTCCTTGGAACAGATTCAAACGTTGTTCAAAACTCAACAATTGGTTCAGCAAATTGGTGAACGAGATGGGTTCTACTCTAGCTAATACTGTCGAAACAACTGGATTATATTCAAGATCCATCCCAGTCAGTATATAAGATACAAGTTCTTTATCTCCTAAAGTTTTTCCAGCAGGAGCCATCTTATCGGATAGGGCTTTCATTTTTCCTACATACTCGGCAATGGACATGCTACCCTTCTTCGTCAAGGCGAGGGCGATGCGAGTGTTCATAGACCGAACATGTGTCTGCGCTGAGAAGATTTTTTCAATGGATGTCCAAAGATCTGCCGCCGTCTTCACGGTGGCGACTTGTTTGAGAATGTCGCAAGATAGCGTCGTCAACAAATAGCTGAGCACTTGCTGATCTTGCACAACCCAGCGAGCATACTCCAGGTTGGGCACCTTGTTGGATTTTTCACCGTCTTTGCCGTCGATCTCCTTTGGCGGTGGCGCAACCGTGCCATCACGGAAGCCTTCAAGTTGGGCTCCTCTAATGGCTGGCTAGACTTGCACCTTTCAGATGATGAGGTTGTCCTTCTCAAGCTTATCTGAGATAGGCAAGCCGAGCGGCACCATGGCCTGCCCAGCGGCAGTGGAAGATTCGGTAGTCGCCATAGATGTGATCTATAGGGAGGTGGCTCTGATACCATGTAAAATGTTTGTGGAAGCGTTGAACCTCCGTAGAGCCCGCACCTTTGTTTATATAGGGGTGAGAATGGCCCTCGCCGTGGCTTCCAAGGAAAGATTTTCACGGATTGGTTTGTTTCCAAACTAACTTGATATACAAAAAGCTACATTTACAAGGTAACAAATCGACAACAAATATGGAAATAATGAATATAGCAACAATCCAATCGATGAGATCCCATATACATGAAACTATTCTATATCTAAACTAGGGCAACCTGATAGGCTTCTACATTTAACATACCGGGGGCTGGAGCTCGTGGGGTGGCACCCGGCACACGTGGAGTACGCGGTGGACAACGGCGGCGACGGTAGCACGGCCGTCGTGCACCGCGATTCTCTCCACGATTCGCTCTGGGTCGTCGCTTGATGATCGAGCTAGCTTATTTTTTTTTCAGGATCAACAGAAGGATCTTGCAAGTAGTTTAGTTTACTTTTGTTGAGTTCTTCTTGTGTTCATGAGTTCGTCTGCTCGATTTTGCATTCTATTTGTAACCGCCAGGGATGCCTAATAACACAGGTTCTAATATGCGAAATAAAAAATGTGATTGATATATCTCACTCAAACGTTTTTCTCCAAAGCTGATTCTTTTCATCAAATCTGAAGTTAGAGATAGTGGATATATGGGTCGTGGAACAAGTACAAATACAAAAGCTTATTGAAAACACTAGCACCCGTTCTAGTCCAAGACTCGAACTCGAAGAAACAAGTTTCACCACAAATAATGTAACCAAGCAACTATGTTGGCTATTTATTTACATAGTTACATTTAGTTTGCATTAATTACATTTTCATATACTCCCTATGTCACAGCCACGACGGGAAGGGCGGCGGCGACACGGGCGGCGGCGGCGGCGGCAGCAGTGCTGCCCTAGGGCAGCGCGGCCGGGTGAGGGGGCGGCGTCGGCGGCGCGGGGGGCGGGGGGGGCGGCCGCTAGAGCCGGAGAGCAAGAGCGGGAATATTTTTCTTTATTTGCTTGTCCCTAAAAGATTACATCCTCCTTGTTTATATAGCCCTCCTATGAGACTTGTATCTCAAGCAATCTCTAAAGGTTTTTTTATATTTTACGAATACCTTTTACAAGCAAACTCTTATTCTTTTTTTCCTAATAGGAGATTTCCTTATAGATTGGAATACCTCCCGCACACACAAAGTCCTAATCCTAATCCGATTCGACGATGACGTGGGTGACGGGGAAGGTGGCGGCGGCAGCGGCACCTCCCTCGTGGCCGCGCGTGCCCACCCCTTCAGGGGCCAGCTAGGCCGGTTGGGCCGCCTTGCCCCCCTCTGGGCTGGGCCGGTCCTGTACTGTGACATCTCCCCACCGTTCGACGAGGCGACGAGTCCACGCGTCGTCCAACCCACCAGTCTGGTGCAAGAGCTATGTCGACCGGGGAGGCTGGTGCGCTAGGGCCGTAGCGGAGCTGGAGCTGTCCCATCTTGTCATCGAAGTCGCTGATGTAAGAAGCGTCGTCGTCGAAGGAGAAGTCAAAGTTTAGGTCGCCGAAGTAGACGCTAAACTTGTAGCTGAACGGGGAGTCCACAAAAGGTCTCGCCACTCTGGCGGCCTTCATGATGACGCCGCTCAGGATGCCGGTCATCTCTATCATCTGCTGAGAGGCTAGTGGTGTAGGGATGGAGTAGACTATAGGGACGTGCACCTGGACGTGTATCTGTCTGCAGAATGCGTGATAGATCGACACAACTGGCGTCGTGTTGAGGCGGAGGAGGCTGCCGTAGAGGAGGTCGCTGGCCATCATCGCGATCGGTCCAAGCTAGGGGCGCCGTCATACGGGGCGTTGATGGTGACATTGTCGATGTGGATGAACTCATGCCCGTTGTTGTCGAAGAGGATCACCGTGACGTCATCCAACTTGACGTTCGGGCGAACCGCCATGAGCAGTATGCTAGCCGGGAAGACTTGCTGCTCTAGAGGGGTCGTCGGGAGGTGGAAGCCCACTGCTGCGCCATGAAGTGGAACTCCTTGCTCCAATAGGAGGTCCTGTAGTAGAGTAGAAGCTGCTGGGACGTAGTAGCGGTGGAAGTACCTCACAATGCCGCTGTAGAGGGTCCACTCCGGAGCCATTGCCTGCAGCTCGATGGCACTCGCTATGATTGCGAGTTCCTGGTTCGTCGTGGCTCCCAGACGTAGCTCGGTGAGGAGATCGAACGACGTGCTGTTGTCGATCATCTCCATGGCTGGGGCTAGGCGCTGCTACCCTGGCGCTCTAGCCATCAACGCCTTGTCGATGTCGGTGTCGAGGCTGATGACTCTGGTGTTGCCGTTGCCGATGTCGATGCATATTGATTCTATGTATTTTTTATATTAACTGCTTTAGGTGCTCTGCGCATGTACACATATATTTTGTTGGCCTTAGTGCAAATGTCACTTGGCATGTTCGCAATATCCTGTTACACTAAAGCTCAAAATTTGAGACCAGATCCAATTATCCTTGGCAATCGAAGTTTGGCTTTCTTTTTTTTTCGAGACCACGCCGTTGCACATTTTTCATTAAGCAGGAGAAAGTTCAAACAAAGGTACAAAAGGCGACGGTAAGCAAACACTTACCGGGGCCGAAACACGAACAAACAAAAAGAAAGAAACATGAGGGGTGGGGGACCCTCCACCTAACAACCCCAAAAGCTGAGCCTAATACAACATATAACTCAACACCTAGGTAGTCAACCATGATCGGAGCCGTAGACGATAACAGCGGCAAAGCATCCGCTCAAACTCCAGACGGCAAAGCATCCGTCCAACCAAGCCTTCAGACGACGAAGCATTCTTCCTGGCAGCCTCGGCAGCAAAGCATCTGCCGGCAACGACGACCTCGGTGGCAAAGCATCCACCGGAAACCCTGCGGCGGCAAGCAACCGTCGAAAGACAGAACCGATTCCTCCGAGTCACTGAGGGCCATCAGGACCACGGGCGAGGAAATCAAGAAGACCGAGATCTCCTCCGAGTCACTAGGGACAAAGTCCACGGGACCTCGGACGAGGAGCATCTCTAAGTCACCCTCCGGTGCTCCTCCGAGTCACCGGGAGGACCACGGCCGAGGAGCACCAACACCGCCTCACACCAACGG
Source organism: Hyparrhenia diplandra (assembly GCA_015847255.1). Classification (NCBI taxonomy): domain Eukaryota; kingdom Viridiplantae; phylum Streptophyta; class Magnoliopsida; order Poales; family Poaceae; genus Hyparrhenia; species Hyparrhenia diplandra. The sequence continues at coordinate 75,458 of JADLZK010004566.1, read as the reverse complement.
CAAGCCTCCGCGCAAGGAAACAACAACTACAACTATGGCTACGACGACCATAAGCTGGACATACCAAGTGAAGAGCAGGATGAGGCGCAATCGGGGCGCAAAGACGACGAACACGGGCTGCGGCGCGATCGGCCAAACGGCGGAACCCCGCGAACCCTCGGTGCACCGTAGGGGCACAGGACGACGAATGGCAAGGCAAGCGGCAGCCACGTAGATTCTTCAACAACGCCTCCATGAAGGGGGTGACACCGAGGACGCCATCGTTGCTGGCCTTAGCGAGCTAAGGCGAGGCCTTCGCCCACCGGGCGGCGGTGACAGGATCGAGACTCAAGATGACGCCTTCAAGAAGGGTGCGGCGCCAAACGGCGCCGCCGTCATCCGCCTCGACGCCATCGGGCTAAGCTTTCGCCGGAGCTCCATAAATCGAAGTCACGCAATGGGGCGCGACGCCGCCATCCACACCACCACGGTGTCGATGACGAACCGCCAGAGCAGCCGCCCACACCACCACGGCGCGAGACAACAGAGACATCCGCCACGCCACCCAAGTTGCTGCACGCCCGCCCGCCGCCGCCACCACGAGCAAACGCTCAAGGCGATGGCCGCCGCAACCCCACGGAGGGAAGGCACCGGGCTCGTGCGGGGGGACGACGCCACGGCCGGGCACGGCGCAGCCCCCAAAGGGGGGCACCGCCAAGAGGCCCAGTGGTCCGAACCGCCACCGGTGAGCACAACAGGGGCCCAACCGGGCAGCAGCGTTCGGCCGCGCGAGGACCGGACGACGCCGATGGGGCCGCAGGGGACCGGATCGACGCCGCTGGGGCCGCAGGGGACCGGATCGACGCCGGCCGCCGCCGTTGCGGGGGCCGGCGCCGCCATGGCCACCAAGCTCAGCGGCCGTCGCCGCCCCCACTGGGGGGGGCGCCCCACGGCCGTGCCCGCCCGCTCGCCGGCCATGGAGCTCGCCGGCCGGGATTGAGGTGGAGGGGGGCGAGGAGTGGGGGGGGTGGTGGAGGATGGAGGCGCCGGCGGGATCCGGTTTTGGGGTCGCCGCCGCCGCCGCCCGCCGCCGCGCCAAGGGCGGCGACGGCGGCCGGGGATGGGCAGTGGAGGCGGGAGCTCCCGGCGGCTTATAGCCGCCCCCGAGTCGCCCTTTGGGGGCGTTCGGGAGGGGGGGGTGTGAAGTGGTGGCCCCTCTCTGATCTTCTCTGAAGTTTGGCTTTCTGTCGGTGAGTTTCCTGGCAATGTTTTTGCATAATTTAGCTGTACGTACAGATCTCTTTCGTGCTATATAGGTATATTTTCTTTGGATTCACACCAAGGTGTGTTACCACTATGACAGGTTAAGTCAACTGTTGAGGGGAAAAATCAGCTGCTGACTCTGAATATCAGCCCTCGAATGGCCTTGATCCTACAACGCATGCAGAGGTATAGTAGTTCACACATTTGTTGGATTCCAAATTGAGTGAACTCACAGCATTAGGCTGTCTTTCCTTACAAGAAAAAAACTTTGTTTATATTTGATTCATTATTACAGTTAGCTTTGAAGGATGCGGAGAAGATATTATCTATCAACAGTAATTCTCCTAGACCGTATCTTCTCAAGGCATATGCACTGATTCTGGTAACAGTTTGTAACTTAAGCACATCATTCTTTTGTTAGTATGAATAGTACTTTTAAGTATTTTTTTCCCTGAATAAGTGTACTCAGTTTAGCCCACTAGGATTAATTTCTGGAAGAACCTTTTATTGTCTGTGGATCATTTGGTCTTGTCACGTTTAAAATTTTAATATTGGACAACTAGCATCTGTACTATTGCAAATCCCGGATGTACTTTATGTGATTATTTTACCAGTTTTATTTCTCATGACTTGAATGTTCACTTTAACCAGAAATCTCAGGTAGTAAATGTCAATATGCAAAATTTGGAATTACATGTGGCAAATTGTTAAGTTTTAGACCACTCAGGGTGATCATTCAAAAGAAATTAAAGTTCGCTAATCAAAAGAAAATATTAAAAAGATTCATGGATGTAGTAATGCATGATGTATACCAAATTTCATTGCAAAGATTTACCAACAGGGGGCGAGATGGGGCTCGCGTTCGGGAAGCTCTTCAGTCGGCTCTTCGCCAAGAAGGAGATGCAGATCCTCGTGATCGGTCTCGACGCCGCCGGTAAAACCACCATCCTCTACAAGCTCAAGCTCGGCAAGATCGTCACCACCATCCCAACCATCGGTGAGCAGCACCTCCTCTGACTTTCTTTACAACGTTGTTAGTTGTTGGATCAGATCATGTGCGATTCCGACGTTGCTGGATCATGCTCGAATCCTACGTTCCTGTATCGAATGTTCGATTGCTACTTTGCTGAATCATATTTAATTTCGTTGTGAAGAATGCTCTGTTCGATGGATCTGTAGGATGCATGCCTGTTTGATTGGGGGTTAAACGATACATGATTTTTTTTTGTTATGCTCCCATACTGAATAGGATTACAGCAGCAATTTTGTGACCTGTTTCATATAGCAAAATGCATTTGACATCATTCTAGACAACACAACAAACTTTCAATCATTAAATTTTGGTTACAGAGATGCTTATTGTAGTCTGCATTTCTAATTCCTTATGATTATGCTACAACTGTGTTTTGTTTTTATGCTTCAGTGTCTGTGTCCTTAATCTTACAAGAGATGTTTTCTATGCAGGTTTCAATGTTGAAACTGTCGAGTACAAGAACATTAGCTCCACTGTCTGGGATGTCGGGGGTCAGGACGTACAAGGTATGATCCCCAACATCATTTGTATTATCCATTGATACTGCATCATAATGTTATCTAATTTCTTATTCTCACAGAATCCAGAGGCATCATTCTTTTTAATTTTGTATTTGATTTCCCAGACTGATCTGATTGTTAACAACTTGACATTACCATATCACATCAATTTTTAGGCATGGGAATAGTGTGCTTGATCTTAACGCAGTGATAGTTTACATGTTTTGTCAGATTTTGACTGACTCATACTCACCTCTCTGGAGGCATTACTTCCAAAACACCCGGGGTCTTATCTTTGTTGTGGACAGCAATGACCGTGACTGTGTTGTTGAAGCCAGAGATGAGAGCTCCACAGGATGCTGAATGAGGTAAAACATTCTACTAGATCACTTATCATGCTGTTGCTTTCTATCAATAAGCTTTTGTGTGGAGACATTCTGCTGCTATGTTAACATTTTCACTGTAAACAAATTGCTTGCTGAAATGAGTTAGGATGTGTTGTTATATGTTTTCGTGTGGACAAATTGATTTTTATGATTGTCAAAGCTAGCAATAACGAAGGTTTTTTTAATATATTTTTATGCTGTGCCTATGCGCTTTGTCTGAAATATGTAGGTGAAGCCTTAACCAACATGCTCTTTTCCACTGTTGTCTGAGATTTGGTTAAACTTGAGATGATTTGACTCTCCAAGATTCTTGGACGGAGGGAGTAAATTCTTAAGATGGAACACAATTGCTTATTTAACCACTTTTGCTGCCAGTTTGTTCATCAGGTTTAGTTAACCTGACATATCATATATATTTGGTACTTTTAAGGTGCCCATATGGCCATGCTGTGCCCGTAGGATAAACAGGTCCCAACATTTACTTCAAATTTTTTTTTCAGTTTTTAGCTGGTCATTAAGAATGGGAATGTGCACTATCCATAATTCACACTATGTTATATATGTTCTGTTCGCCGGTATATATCTATAACATGTTCACATTTCATCCATTTTGCAGCAACTCACAGGCAAAACGAAAGCTTGATCTTAACCAGGAGCCTCCAGTTGATCCTCAAGGAAAACAACAAAAGACACGTTGAGAGGTACTTCACAAATTATTACAAACAATAAACCTCCAAACACTCAATCAAATATAATATCTAACATTTATATTATACTCGCTATTAATGCAGGTAAGCATTGCAAATTATTCTCACCATCAGCCATGAAGCAAAAAGTAAAAGGAATTACATCAGCTACCAAGGACTCACTCAAATAAATAATTACATGTCTTTTATTTTATTACCGCAAGTTGACATCTCTGCAACACTCGATGCACTGTGTGGTCTAAATAAATTTTTGTTTATACTCGACGTTTCAGTTCAAATAGCTCGTCACTGTGGTCTAAATAAATAGTCATGTATACTTAATGCACTGGTATTTGTACTCTCTCTATTCGACTCATGTCCCTATCAAGAAGAGATGATAAGATGAGACTCTTTCTTATGATGATTGCATTCTTTCTTAATTCCCGCAGCAACGCGCGGGGAATTCCCCTAGTTTTACTATGTCTACGGCCTCGTGAAATTACATTTCACAATGCTTGTCCATCAACCGTACTCCCTCCGTCCTCAAATACAAGAGATTCTGGTTTTATTGTAGGTCAAACTATTTTAAATTTGATCAAGTTATAGGAAAAGTATTAACATCTATTACACTATAGAGGTAAATTATGAAAATATTACAAAATTAATCAATTATGCTTATCTGATATTGTACACATTGTTGTTCTTTTTCAATAAATTTGATCGAACTTGGAATAGTTTCACTTAGAACAAACCTAAAATCCCTTATATGAAAGGACGGAGGGTTATCACAAGTGTACTTACCATTACATTTTTATTTTCTATCCATGATTAAGTATTTCACAATAGATAAACGATTGTATCATATTGCGTTTTCATAGGCTTACCGTAGCATTTAAATGTTATGAAACAAAACACTCTCGGTGAAGTTTCACTAGGTTTCCAATGCACAAGGATGAAAATAATGCTCCAATTGTAGTTTCATTCGATCTTCAATACCTTGAAAATAGCGTGCACTAGGTTTCGTCTCGATAAAACTCATCTCCTCTCTCTCCTCGTAACTTCTTTGCCATGTCACTCATGTCTCATCTCATTTAATGAGAACAAAACTCCACCGTTAATTGCTTTAGTGCTCATGGCGTGCTATGGACAACTAGAGCGGAACAGTGAGAATAGTTTTCAAGAAGCATTTGTGTCCATCGCCAAGCAATGGAGTCACGCACGCCTGGCTGCAGCTGGACGGATTGGGTTCTGATCGAAAGGGAGACAAATTCCTCTATGTGCTCAGTGGTGGTGATTTGGTCCCTTAGGGTGCGCATCCAACTACTGTTCTGAAGTTCCTGCTGAACAGACCTGTTTTTCCTTCTTACTAGCTGAAACAGATGAGGGGCAAGATCCTTGGGGGCCTCGCCATCAAGCCAGCTATCATGCCAAAATCGAGCCTTGGTCCCGTCACCAATCGTGATCGTGGTCGAGACTTTGAAGAGGAGACGGTCAGTATCATTGCAAGGCAGTTCAGAACCTGCCCAAGGTTTGGAGTCATCGACCCAGCTTTGCCAAAGCCATCGGAGGCGAAGTGCTCTCCCAAATTTCTCCAGGTCTGGCACACCTAATCCGCCAAAGTCTTTGGGCTTGGTCACCGTTGGCCAGTTGACAAGAGAGTGCCCACCATTTGCATTTTTGTCGCCCTTCCAAAGAAAAGATCTCCTGATTTTATCAATCTTCTTTCTAGCCCATGCTGCAAGTGGAAACACTGTGAGATGATAAGTTGGCATAGATGAGAGCACGGAGGAGACCAGCGTCAATCGTCCAGTCCTGTTCAACCATCTTCCTTTCCACCCGGGGAGTCTGTGGCCAATGCGCTCGATAGTCTGTAAGATGGATTAGTGTTATGGGGTATTGATAATTGCTGGTGGGGTCGGCGAGGACGCTGATGACGTAGCCCAGTGAGGGCCCCTTGGTCCCGGCCGCGATGGAGGCGACGATGCCGAGACGCTTGGCAGCCGAGGGCGGAAAGATTATTCATCGCAGAAAAATACAGAGAAGAAACATCAGCAACTGAATGAGAAGGGACCGTTTCAGCAGCACACTGTGGCATCGGATCCAGATTGATTCATATGTATATCGACAACAGTACTCTGCTATATGATGCCCACTGATGTGGAACAACAAGATACCTTTTTTTCTAGCAACTAGCAAGCTAACTATTGCTTCCAAATTCGTCCAATAAAATGCAACTGCCTCCAGGTACTGGAAAAAAGCGTCCGACCTCCTGATCGTCTTCGTTTCTACTCCCTCATTGTGTCGCCCATACCAATGTCGCATGTCACAGCCTTTGTGCTTGTCGACGACGACAATGGCTTCCTGGGCGAACAAGGCTTGCCTGGCTTCAGGTGGTTGTGTTCACCACTGTACACAATTTCAGCAATCTGGCCATCCAGTGTCGTCTCCACCTTCCTCTTCACAGGGCAGCTAGGGTGAGTGCACTTGTAGTAGCTCCGTGGGAAATCGCTTCCTTTCACTTTCTTTTGCCCGTATTTCCTCCAGTTGTACCCATCAAGCGACAATTGACTTCGTGCACCATTCCGCCTGGCACCTTGGCATGCTGCTACATGGTCAGAACACGTGAGATGCTCTGCATTGACTTCCACGTCCTCAGATATGGCATCCGACCCAGCATCCTGCAAGTTAAGTTTAGCACAGTTGAAACAAGATTTCATGATGATACCCTGGGTAGTTCGGTAATGGAATATATGACAGACAAATACTTGAATTTAGAAAGGCTCCAATTCACAAAAAAATATTTGTCGTCATCAAAATACATGAAGTGTCTTTCCAAAGCAGATAATGAGTGTGGGACTTACTATTGTTGCTGCTATCTGTGTTGGGAGATTACCAGGTAGCGATGCCAACCGAGTGGCTTTTGGCCTGATTAGCGCAGTCTCCTCTGGGATGGTGATTGTTGGGGAACAAGTGGCGATGAAGTCTTGCAGAACCTTTGGGAAGGGCCTGAACCTGGAGAAAGGCCTGGAAGCCACGGGCTTCAGAACAGTAACCTTCTCATGAGGTTGCTGCATCTTCCCTGACCTGAAAACAGGGAGACAATCTATGAACTTGTAATCATTAGCATTAGCTCATTTCTCAATTTTGTTTGTAGGGGGGAGAAAGAGATAGGGAAAGAAAAAGAAAACAAATGCACAAGGGATTCATGGAACTCAGAGAGTAGTAGATCAATACTGAACTATTTTGTAGTGCAAATTGGAACACCCCACAATAAATCAACCAAATTATAGTAATCCAAGGAAGGCCATTCACATAGGCAACGAACTGAGCAAGTAAACAGAGTAATGGAAGAACAGGAGGGTTCGCATAGGTGGTCACCTTAGTCCTCCAGCTGTATAGAGTGGTGGAAGCAATGCAATTGCAAAGACAGCAAGGTTGTTGAGCAGAGGAGAAAGAGGGAGGTATATTGTTTTAAAAAAAGAAAGAGTAAAATCCACCCCAGGTACCTGAACTTGTCCTCAAGTCTCATCCAGGTCCATGTACTTAGGAAACTAGGAATCCAGGTCCCTGAACTTGTTTAAGTGTGTCATCCAGGTCCAAAACCGGGTTTGGCAAGCGGTTTCACTACAGTAACCGCGGGTTGCTACAGTAAAAGCAGTTTTTGTTCTTTTCCTTTTTTTTTTTTTTTTTATTTCGGTTGAATCTTTGAAAAATCATAGTAAATTATAGAAAAATTATAAAATAAAAAATCCAACTTTTTTTTGACTCCACATTAGTATATCTACAAGTGAACATATAATATGATATGCTTTAGTACAAAGTTTTTTTTTACTGAAGCTTTTATCCTTTTTTTTTTTTTTTATTTTTGAAAAAATCATGAATCTTTGAAAAATCATAGTAAAAATCACAGAAAATTATAAAATAGAAAATCCAATTATTTGGCGGATTTTCTATTTTATAATTTTTCTGTGATTTACTATGATTTTTCAAAGATTCAAACAAATAAATAAAAAGAAAAATAAAAGCTTCGAGCAAAAAATTTTGTACTAAAGCATATCATATTATATGTTCACTTGTAGATATACTAATGTGGAGTAAAAAGTTGGATTTTTCATTTTATGATTTTTCTATAATTTACTATGATTTTTCAAAGATTCAACCAAAAAAAAAAAAAAAAAAAAAAAACAAAACTGTTTTTACTGTAGCAACCCGCTGTTACTGTAGCGAATCCGCCCGCCAAACCCGGTTTTGGACCTGATGACACACTTAAACAAGTTCAGGGACCTGGATTCCTAGTTTCCTAAGTACATGGACCTGGATGAGACTTGAGGACAAGTTCAGGGCCCTGGGGTGGATTTTACTCGAAAAGAAAAAAGAAAGAAGAAAGAGGGAGGTAGTTAGGGCACATGAATGTAAGACTGTTAGGTATGAGCAAAAGCAGTGGAGTAGATATATTCTGATCAGCATTTAGTGATGGATCAGACTCTGAAACCATCCTCCTGCTGTCCATCCTTGTTTGAGACAAACTCTGACCATCACAATAAATTTAGATGACTAAAGTATGCAGTGGAAAACTAAAAATTTTATGCTAGAGCATATTGACTATATTTAGGGGTTAATAACAAAAACAGTTATTAATAAAGTATGCAAAGCTACTTTACTTGCTCGAGCACAGTGAAAACCCAAACTGAAAAGAAAAATCAAATTTCTTATATGCAGTGAACTATAGTTCATAAGCAGACAGCAGCACAGATGCAGCTCATAGCCTCATACCCCAAGCAGTTAGGCACCACAGAGACATTGACAACAGGTCCTTGCATTGATATGTTGAGATTGACAAATCACAGATGCAGCTCATTGTAAACATAATTAGCATGATGTATAACTCATTGTAAACATAATTAGCATGATGTATAAGACAACTGACCAAATTCAAGGACCATAACAACTTTAATCAATTCTGGTTGTTCTAAGAATTATTGTCTACATTCTCTGAATGTTTTATCCACCTTTCCTTGATACCCAACATAATGCATAAGAGGATCCACAAAAAGAGTTTTCCGGGAGAACAAAAGCTAGGTACATTGCCCCAAAAGTTTTCACCTTTTTTTTTATATATGTTTGGAACCATAAAAATATTAGATGATTCTTGCTTCTGCAATATGATAATCATCAAGGGAGATATAAACCTCATATTTCATGTAACGTTCAAGGACATCTAAAAGTACATCAGTTTATTCTCCTACAAATGAACAGTGGAAACATTAGAACATGTTTATTTTCTGCAATGCACAAACAAAATGTCAGGAACAGTCACCACTTACCAGATAACACTGAAGGGTAAACTTTCTTTATGTGACTTTAGCTGCGCCTACTTCAAGCATCTGCATGCAAGTGCTGTTAATAACATACCTGCAAGCAACAGAAACTTAGTACTAATGTAAAACCATTCCATGCTATGTGCAGCTAGCAAAACATGGCTAAACTTAGTACTAAAGATCATTTCATGCTAGCACGGCAACCTTAACATTCAAAATATCTATGATGGGACTTAAAATAACATAAATGTTGACAACAAAATATGAAATGCATCACTGAACTAAGACAAGTGAAGCAGCATTCAAAACTAAAGACTTACGCTTGTCATCAATAAGGAGAAAGGGAATTTGTCTCTTTCCTATTTAGTCCTAAATTAGTTTCTAACAAATATGTGTAACCTTTATCCTTCTGAAATATTTGAGAACAGTAGTGTAAAGGTTCTAGACGTCAGTATATGAGAGAAACGAATGTGCTTATGCGTAGCAGCATTGGAGAAAATCTTTTATTCCTTTTGTTTTGATGGGGCATCAGAGACACAGCTTAGTTTGAGTAACAGACAGATTTGAAACAACTGATTAGCCAGCACATTTGAAGGACAAACCTGAAGGTGAAGCATGCAGTTGCTTACCTCAGTTATTGCAGCTACCTAATAGCTGGATTCCCACAATCGTCGTTCTCTACCACCCAATCCTCTTCAATGGATTCAAAGACACTTGCTCGCAGCTGGGACTAGTCATGCAGCCAAAAACATCGTGACGAAGCTAGTCAAAGTATGCACCACGCCGCCGTGGCTGAGCACCCGCTCCTCCTCTCCCTCTTGGAGTTGGAACCAGAGCCCATCGCCGGTGCTCGTGCCGGACGCGTGGAAGTAGCCTGTGCATTTGCAGATTAGGCCACGTTTAGTTCCCCTCCAAATTCTAGATTTTTTCACTCTCTCTCTATCACATCAATTTTTGGACACATAAATGGAACAGTAAATGTAGATAAAAAAAAAACTAATTGCATATATTAGTTGTAAATCACGAGACGAATCTTTTGAGTCTAGTTAGCCCATGATTGGACAATATTTACCACAAACAAACGAAAGTGCTGCAGTGCGTGCAAATTTTTTCAGCGCGTAACTAAACGAGGCCTTAGTCCATAGAAAACATACAAGTCGCTCTAAAGACCAAGGCCATGTTTGGTTACCGGCGACTAGGGACTGGAGATTAAATTTTAGTATCATTTAGTCTCTAAATTATCAAATAAGAGGACTAATATTCTAATTTTTAGTCTCATTTAGTCCTTAGTCCATTAGTCTCTTTTAAGGTGCTAAATGGGACTACTAGTTTAAATTTTCACCCTATTTAGTCCCTATATAGTGTTTGTGTAGCAAATTAGTCCCTTGAATCAAACACCTTTAGAGACTAATATTTAGTCCCTATACAGTCTCTAATCCCTAGTCCCTTAAACCAAACAGGCTCCAAGTGTCTTGAAAATAATTTCTTAATAGCGCGGGGATGAAAATGAAACAGACTTCCATCAACAGCGAGGTAGTAGTGACTCTCAACTGTTCAGCTAATCTGATTTTCGGCTGATTCAATACTATTCTGTGAGAGAGAATAAGCTAAAACAAAAGAACGACTTTGCTAATTTGCATTTTCATCAGCATTATCCATGTGTTACTGGATTTTATGTGATTGTACAACTCTGGTGTCAGCCATATATGCCTACCAATTCCCTCAATAATATTTCAAATGAGGACTATTTACCATTAGCGAAGCTCCACCTCATACATGGTTACTCTTTTCTGCATAAGTTTGTTTTAACGATAGAATCATTACCAAAGTTCCCTCGATAATATGTCTACCTTACCCACATTATCACACGCTTTCTGATTATTTGCTTACATATTAAGTGTATAATCATACAATATGTCACGGGAAAGCCAATCACAAAATTTCTATGGGGTGTAACTTAGTTGTACATTAAGGATGCTATGGGATGCATGCAAATCAAACCTTCTTAACTTTGACTGTGTTTACAAAAAATACGTGTAACATTTATATCTCTTAATAAGTTTATTATGAAAGTATATTTAACGATCTATCTAATGATACTAATTATGTATGGTAAATATTAATATTCTTTTATATATATCTGGTCAAAGTTAAAAGAAATTGACTTCTCATGAAGGGAAAATGACTTCTGTTTTAGTATAGAGTGAGTACGACTCTATTGTGGGAGATATTTCTTCTTTATTGGTGAACTAGTGGAAACATATATGAGCTGGAATTGGAAATTGAAATATTCGAGTAGTAGAAGACTATACTACAAGTACTACAGGTGAAATTGAAAATTGAAGTATTCGAGTAGCAGAGACTAGAGAGAAAGGCCTCGAATTGGAGCTGCATCAGTCTAGCAGACCGAATTTCCTGGATCCTAGTACTGAGACTCAACCGCCGGAATTAACCCAGAACTCCAAGCACACAGAGCCACGGGCCTTATCTTCCTTTTATTCTAAGGTCATTGACGGTGTTTTAAGTATGTGAAAATATAACATTTTCATTGCCAACGGGCATCAGACCGGACCTTCACCCAAGACAACCGCAGACGGGAAAGATGACCTCTCGAGCGCCAGCTACAACCTGACTAAAGACGAGAAGAGGGTTGTGTGCGAGTGCGGTCAAAATATCCGTCTCCATAAAGCCGCATTAACGTAAGCGTTTGAACATATACGAAAACTTTGCCCGCCTCTATTAACCCATTTTTCCTACCTGCGTTAAGATTCTTGTTGTAGTGAGATATCCTTGGAGTTGGAGGTTCACAAGTGTGTTGGATTGCTTAGAATGCCAAGAGAGAGCTCACCGAGTCGGCCAACATCAATAACACTAATCGTCATATATGTTTGGGCCATTAACCCATTTAATTGAAATACTCCCTCTGTCCCGATATTCTAGTCGTTCTGGCCTTCACCGAAGTGCATCATTTATTACCTGCACCTGACTGGAGCATTGTCTGGATACATCACTGGTCCTCTGAATCTGGACGGTCAAAATAAGTGCTAGGACGACAACAATTGAGGGACGGAGGGAGTATTGCTTAGTTTGGGCCAATAAATACTGTAATATTTTTAAGAAATAGTGTTGTTGCAATGCACGAGCAATTTTGCTACTAATCGTCATCGCGAGCCATACATGCACGGGTGGCCAAGTCATAGGATGCATCCTGACACACCATATATATATAGTACTAGTCCATAGCGCGCGCGTTCGCGCGCGAGATCTGGCCGCCCGCAAGTTTTTATATTGGTAGTTTGCGCCTGCAACCAAATCTCTATATTGGCAGTTAACAAAGGAACATTTTTTTCTTCTTCCAGCAATTATAAGTATAGGGTACCTTTTTGAGGACTCCCTATTTGTCCTTATTAAAGATGGCACTACCAATAAATGAAAATATGTCCATGTAAAATGATAAAGCCTATATAGGCAATAAGAAGAGCATCCATCGAATTATAACCACATATATATTATTCTGAAAATGTGTCATCCAAAGCATTCCCCTATTCTTCCTTTTTACTAAAGATCCTCCTCGTTAAACCTCTAACCAATTTATTCAAGCAATAACAAGAGAACAGTCTTCTTCTTCTCATATATTATATACTTTTTTATGCAATTTTAGCTTCCTCTAGATTTCTGGAAAAATCTTTGAACCCTCCCATTCCACTGACTGCTTACGGAAACCAAAACATTAGTACCTGCCATCAAAGAATTAGATGATTCAGTGCAAAAAAACTACATGGTTCATCAATGATAATTAGATGCTAAACTAAAAATCATCATTCTCTATGAAGCATAAAAAAATCATAACGGTATTGTGAAAACAAATAAGATCGGACCAAAAAGAATGGTTAGTTTTTCAGATTAATAGGATAAGACAACAATAGGGGAAAAATTGAGAAAAAAAATCTAGACAGATCGCACCAACCGGTGCGTACTGTCCAAGATTGGAAGAAGGCCGACCTCGCCAGAGCCCCCGCTCCTCCGTCTTGGTGCTCCACAACACCGCTGCCGCCATCGCCGTGGCCTCGCACGCTAATCTGGGACGGCGGGTCGACGCACATCTGCGCGCCCTGTTGTTGCAGTGGCGCCTCCACTCCCATTACTACCGTCCGCCGATGCCGAGGGGGCCTCGGCTCCTCCCGGCAGGCAGCAGCGACGGCGATGACCTAGCAAAGGGAGCCGCCGCCGCCGCACCATATGCCGGCCGGGCGTCGCCGAGCGACCGCCGGCGAGCTGAGGCCGGACCCCCGCCCCTTTCTTTCTCGCCGCCACCACCGCAATGCTGAGAGATCTTAGCTTCACCAGAAAAAGAAAATGCGAGGGCGAGAGAGACATAGGTGAGGAGAGATGGCAGTCGACCCGGCCGGGTCGCCATGCTGTCTGCTTTGCTTTGAGAGAGGAAGGGAGGGAGGGGCTGCCGCGCCAAGCCCCGCCCGTGCCACCGCTTCGAGAGATGACAGTATACACAACGCCCTGCAATAAACAAAAGTAACATGAATTCAATTTACAGCACCAAACGAGCGTAAAAATGACAAGCTTAATACTTTCATTTCAATTATGACCAAACTATATGAAGAAAATGATAGGAAATATTACCTGGAAGTAACCATGTAAAGAAGAGCAGCTGTCACATGGGTAGCCGTGATAGCTTGCATACTCAACATATCATAGAAAAACACGATCAGTAAATGGCTGGAAGCCAAACATTCAATTTCTGATGAATAGCAGCTCTAGGCCTGGTACGTAAGCATCACCTGCGTTTATGTATCTCTGAGTGAAGGGCACACAAACCAAATCCATGGTACGCTCAACCTATGGCCCTAGAGTACAAAAGATAACAAAGAAGCATAGAAACAATCAATGACAGGCATTATCAGGAATGACTAAAGAAACAATAAGAGTTTAAAACAGAAACAAATGAAGCATGATAGCTCGTACTACTTGCCACAGTCGTATTGCTTAGGATGCTACCTAAAAAAGAACTGTACTCAAAGAAGTTTAGTTGTTTGCTTAGGATGCTAGCTCAGTGTTGCAGGAAGAGTCCAGTACGATTCACAGGGTTGGCACCACTGATCCTGTATTCAGGTCCGGGTTGGCACCACCGATCCTGAATATGTAAGTTGAGAACAAAGTAACTGTTACCTGATGAAGGTAGTATAGTATGCTTTTTTTTCCAAACAAAAGCCACAGAATAAACAAACAGCCCAAATTATATAACACATTGAAGGCAGTTTAGATATCATTACACGATACATTGACACATTGTGGTAATCCAAGCACCATCTAAATATTTCAGGAGGTAAAGAGACGATTAGGCGCTAGGTGTGATCCATAATTATACATAAAAAGTGTCAGGGACAATTTGGTAAGGACGGATGGTTTGGGAGGCAGCTTAGTACAATATATTGGACACGATAAAACACATAGTTCATGTCTAGATAGAAGACTAAAGGAGTGGCCGATGGCTTGCGAAGTTGCAGCCATCCATTTTCTTTTGAACATGTGATGCTCGATGGATCTCGATGGCCTAGAGGTGCAAGCTCCGATCGGTCGCAAGCTATCGGTGTGTAGACAATCCGGCAATAGCATGCATAGGTGACAGATATATATGACGTTCTGAAACAAACAAGAACCCAATTTACAGTACCAAATGGTCCAAATCAGCAGAAGCAATTGACAAGCTTAATATTTTCATCTGAATCATGGCCAAACTATAAATCGGGGAAACATGGACGGTTGAATGCTAAGCTAAACAGAGCTATAATCTTCCATCTATAACCATCAATATCTTATTTGTCTTTGCTTTGTATGAACTAAAAGCTTCTGTTATGTGGGACCAAGCGAACAAAGCAAGAAAACAGCTCACCTAAAGCAGCAAATGCAATCAACAGCTCACATGCGTATATATTCCTGAGTGAAGCGCACACAAACCAAATCCATGGTATGCTCAACCGATGGCCCTAGAGTAAAAAAGATATCAAAGAAGCATAGAAGCAATCAATGGCAGTCATTATTAGGAATGACCAAAGAAACAAATAAGAGTATAGAACAGAAGCAAATCAAGCATCATAGCACATACTACCCGCCACGCCTAATTTCTTTGGAACCTCTAGCTCTAGACACCGAATATCGCCCCAAAGAATGACCACCACCAACACCACCCGCAAAGAGCAACAAAACAATTTTCAGCTCTGAAACATACTTCAGCCTCGACCGAGGTAGAAACCGAAAAAGAACTATACCCGAGAGAAGATTAGTTGCTAGCTGAAGGAGCTACCCGAGTGTCGCTGAAGAGTTCGGTCCGGATCTCGCCATCCTCGTATCACACCCGAATAAGCGGAGAAAACCAACATCAATGATAAGCGCCCTACTCGAAGAGGAATGTGTTTTCGAAAAGTGATAGGACCATCCCTTTATTGTTTGGGCATGTTTAAAAAAACATTTTTTTTCCAAAACCCCAAGTATCTGTTGCTTCTTGTTTGTAAAGACTCAAAGATTTGTTACAACACGTAACAACGAAAAATAGGACAACCCTACTCCAACCAGCCTTGAACTAAAAGATCTACTACAATGGCAACACACACAAAAAGCACAAAACACAACCACACATCATTGCGGGGCTAAAGAGGGCAGCAACCAGAGAGAGGAATCATACCACGAACAAATCCGGCGTGTGTCTCATGTTCGAAAACCCTCCCCGAACTCCAGTTCACCTGAAACAGAGCCACGGCGCGCCTTCTGCTGGGGGACACCAGCGCCGCCGCCGGGCCTCCCTCACCTTTGGGCTGGCGGCGCCTCGCCCGGCCGACGCGGCGCGGCGGCGGCCGTAGCAGCCGCCGCCCCGCCGCCGCCGCCGCGCTTAGGGGCGCAGACGGCCGCGCCGAGGGGCCATGCCGCCGCACAAGCCGCCATCCCGCCGTGCTTGGGGGGCCGCCGGGCCGCGCCGAGGGGGCCGTGCCGCCGCACAAGCCGCCATCCCGCCGCGCTTTGGGGGCCGCCAGACGTCGCGCCGCCGCACACGCCGCCATCGCGAGAGAGGAGAGATAGGGAGGAGGCGCGGGCGGGGATGGGAGCGGCCTAGCCCGGAGCCGCCGCCGCGAGAAATGATGGAGAGGGAGGAGGTGTCGCACCGGGTGGCCGCCACCACCGCACCGCCACGCCTAGGGGCTCGGCACCGCGCCGCCGCCCACCAGGAGAGGGAGAGGAGAGAGAGAGAGAGAGAGCGCCGAGGGCTGCGCCGCCGCCGCGAGAAGGGAGAGGAAGGAGGCGCCGGATGCGACGCGAGAGTTAGGTTGGAGCCAAGATATATTTGGCGTCAAGGAGACAGCAGGACCGTCGATTTCCAAATCCGACGAGCCACAACATTTCCGTCGACGTGTACACGCTCTGGTCGGGTTGTGGCCTGCTATTCTCATCTCTCTACATGATGGCGAGGTAGCCTAATGTAACACCCCAGCCTAATGGGCCAGTGTGGGCCGTATACTGTACACTGTGGGACTGATACTGTAGCCGAGTTGGACCGGATTTAGAATTGGGACGGGCCTCGGAACACTGTAGCTCAGGGGCGGTGTACTGTAGCTACGGGGCACTGTAGCTCCGGTGGTTTAGTACCACCTCATGAGTTGGAGATTCACTAGACCAGCTTAAATACCCAAGCCAAGGACGCGTAGTAACCTTCGGTTAACCGTTTTGAACGAAGCGAGGACGAAAGCTCAAACGGGTTGCTACGCAGGTGGGACCCACCCCTAGGCAGAGTGGGCATGCTACCGTGCGCCGGGCCGAGGTGTTACATTTGGTAATCAGAGCCGACTCTCGTGGTCTCAGCGAGAGAAGATTCCTGGTCGATGTCCCGAATAGGGTAAGCCGGTCTGGTATTCGACGGGGACGTCGAATCCTTAGGGAGGTGACTGTAACACCCCAGCCTAATGGGCCAGTGTGGGCCATATACTGTACACTGTGGGCCTAATAATGTAGCCGAGTTGGACCGGATTTAGAATTGGGCCGGGCCTCAGAATACTGTAGCTATTTGGGGGGCAGCTACGGGGGCACTGTATCTCCGGTGGTTTAGTACCACCTCAGGAGTTGGAGATTCACCAGACCAGCTTAAATACCCGAGCCAAGGACGCGTAGTAACCTTCGGTTAACCGTTTTGAGCGAAGCGAGGACGAAAGCTCAAATGGGTTGCTACGCAGGTGGGACCCACCCCTAGGCAGAGTGGGCATGCTACCGTGCGCCGGGCCGAGGTGTTACACCTAAACATGCATTTTTTTTCACTACCATGCCTAGCCTAGGCACATATTTATTTCATTAAGGGTTAGTTTGGATGCTAGGGAGAGAAAAGCACATGGGTTCCAGCCCCTAGGGGAAGTTTCCCTGCAGATGACATCCCTCCCCCGCTGGGTGGTAGGAACCCCACCGGGAAGCAAATTCCTAGGTACTGTTTGGACGTCACGGGGATACAAATCCCGGCTAGACAAAAAAATATTCAAAAAATCAGAAAAAATGAAGATTTCAAAAATGCGATTGAAAAATTGAAAATCAGTAACATGAATAATCTTTCAACGGTACAATACACGAATTGGATAAAAAAGGATCAATTACTTTACTAATTCAACGCACACATTATTCATCTCATAGGGTAAGCAAACCGATGAACTTTGATCCTACGGAAAGCTGGCCATCACCATTGGTTTCAGAGGAGGTCTGTTAAGCAACTCAAGAAAACAATACAAGAGTACATTATGACAAGGTGTCTTTGGGACAGGCTCGGGTGCTCCATGTTCCATCCTTCCATCAGTTCGCGAACATTATGACCAAAGGCTTGCCTGTACAGTTATTTACTGATTTTAGGTCCAGTCTTTGCGTCTGGAATCCTCCCGCTTCGACTGCGGGAGGGATTAGAGATATGTATAGCTGACTTGTATTGTACCGTATTGTAAATCATGTACTTGTACTACAAGCCTCTTGGCTATATATATGAAAGGTCACCCCCCTAATAGGGTGTGCGGTGTTTCCCTAAACTCTACCTCTCTACACATCCATCCATTCATTCGATTTGATTCTAAGAAGTGAAGATGAAGACCAGCAAATCTAAGAAGAAACACACAAGAGGATGAGGTGCCTGACCTGTGCCTAGGAGAACACACACGACGCGGCTGGCCGGGGATGTAGTAGGTACAGCCGGAGCTGACGGCAGTGGCGGCGCGACGAGCAATCCAGGAAGTGCGGATCCGCGAGTGGCGGCAGCGGTGTCGTGAAGAGGGGCCGGGACAACGACGGCTGGCGCAAGCGATGGAGGCGGCGGCGCTCAAACCTTAGCCGCCGCCATGCTTCCCGGGAGTGACACAGAGTAGGAGGGACCGAGCGAGCGCCGAGGGGAAGGAAATAAACTGGTCCTGAATCATTTTTTCTGTTTCCCGTCCATTGAACTGATATCGGGTACCGGGGCTTTTTCTCACTCGCAGATTTTCTAGCTCAGCTGACTCCCAAACGGGTACCGAGGATGAACAAGGAACGAAACTCACGGGGCGTTTTTCATTCAGCAGACCCGCAGGATACCGGAGGTATTTGCGTTACCCAAAGGAGCCCTAAGAGAAAAGAAAGTAAAGAAACATTACAAGGTACCCCGTTAATGGGAAGCGCCGACCTTACTAATAAGGAGGAGCACCAAAAACACACAAAAAAAGGAAAGAAAAGAGCGAGAATCTAAAGAAGCTAAGGATTACAACAAACTTAGAGGCGACCTAAATTCCATAAACCTGCCAATGCCCAGAGAAAGACCGTCTGGACTGCGCCAAAGGTTGCTAGACCGTGTGGTCTAGACTTCTGGCGGCGGCCCCAAGGGTCCTGGGTTCAATCCCCGTGTGGGGCGAACTTTCAGGTCTGGGGTAAAAAAATCCCCCTCGTTGCGGAGGCAGGGTTCGGGGGTTTTCTCGGTCGAGGACTGGGAAGTTCTTCTACCCAGCCTGGTCCGGCCTGGTGACCGTGTGTCTGCGCCGTTGAGTGCCGCACGGTCCAGGGGTCCGGCAAACGTCTGATACCATGGGGGCGGTATGTACCCCACCGGCCGAGTTTTTTTTTTAAAGGCCGTCTGGACTGTCATGATTGACCATGCATGCACACATGCGTCGTGCCAGTACATGCATCGGGGTTATTAAAAGTCCCTCCACTTTCCTGCTCCCACAGCAATTGGAGCATTCGTGGCGTCTTCTTAGCTCGACAGCTGTCCCGTTTCGTTTTTTTTCCTTTGGCAGCCACCCGCAAGTCCGCACAGCCCAGCCCACAGGCCCGTCTCTCGTCCTGCCGCTGGTCCACCCGCCC
Organism: Hyparrhenia diplandra; assembly: GCA_015847255.1. NCBI lineage: Eukaryota > Viridiplantae > Streptophyta > Magnoliopsida > Poales > Poaceae > Hyparrhenia > Hyparrhenia diplandra. The sequence continues at coordinate 55,931 of JADLZK010004566.1, read as the reverse complement.
CAAACCCTAACCCTCTCCTCATTCCTCTCCTGCTCTCTCTTCTCCCAAGCCGCCTCAACCCCCTTCTCAAAAAAAAAAAAAAAAAAACGCCTCAACCCCTCTCACATACCGCTGCGCCGCCTCCTGACTGTTAAAATGATAATCTCGTTGCTTGTTGTAATCTAGCTAGGATATGCCTTGGAGGTTAGGATACGGTGTAGATTGTATCTTGTCTTGTACACAAAGTATATGTAACTTGTACCTCAAGATGTAACCTAGCTAGGATCTTGTACAAGCCACGGTTGGGGCGTTTCCAACCCTATATAACACGCAGCCGGGACACTAGGAAAGGTAACCCGTTCAACCACATTCTTTCATGGTATTCAGAGCCTTTTTCCTAACGGAGCTTTCTCATGGCGCAAGATCAATCCTCCTCCGTGCTCTCTGCCATTCAATCGCTCGTCACTTTCCTTCCGGTGAACGAGAAGCTCACCCGCACCAACTTTCCATCATGGAAAGCCCAAGTCATCTCAGCCCTAAAGGGCACTCGCCTTCTTAGCTTTATCCACCCCTCGGCAGCACCACCAGTCATGCATGTGCCGCCGAAGTCAGCTGACTCCAAGGAGCCGCCGGTGATCAATCCGGACTATGAAGCGTGGGTGGCGAAGGATGGGCAGGTACTCAATTACCTGCAGACCAACATGTCCAAGGAGATCCTTGGGTAGATCAACTCGGAGGACACGGCTGCCAAGGCATGGGCGGCCATTGAGGGGATCTTCTCCTCCCAATCTCGAGCAAGGATCATGAGCACCAGGATGGCGCTGGCAATGGCGTCCAAGGGTAATTCCTCCGTGACCGAGTACTTTAACAAGATGAAGGCGTTAGCAGATGAGATGGCATCTGCTGGCAAGAAGCTTGAACATGATGAGTTGTGCTCCTACATACTCACCGGCTTGGATGTCGAAGTTCAACCCGGTGGTGTCTGCCATCGCTGCTCGTGTTGAGCCAATCTCGGTGGTGGACCTGCTGAACCAGCTCACAAGTTTTGAGCAGAGGATGGAGATCAAGGGAGGAGGCAGTACGTTCCAGTCCTCGGCCAATCTGGCCGCGAAAGGTGGTCGCGGTGGCGGCCAAGGCGGCTTCAACAACAACCGTGGTCGGGGTGGCTTCGTCCGTGGTGGTGGTGGACGTGGTCATCCTGGCAACCGCAGTGGTCGTCCCAAGGGTGGTAGCTTCCAGCCGGGAGTTTACTGCCAGATCTGCGGGAAGGAAGGGCATCCTGCCCACCGGTGCTTGAAGAGGTTCGACTCCTCTGTCAACGGACCGCCTCAGAAGTCGGTCTCCTCTGCCACGACATCCTCCTATGGCGTGGATAGCAACTGGTGCATGGATACCGGTGCAACCGATCACATTACTGGTGATCTTGAGAAGCTGACCAACCGTGACAAGTACCTTGGCGGCGATCAGATCCATGCTGCTAATGGTTCAGGTATGGGAATTGCTCATGTTGGTAATGGTTCATTGCACACCCCTAGTAGTACTTTGAAACTTGATCGCATCCTTCATGTTCCTAAAACCCACAAAGATCTTATTTCTGTTCATCGTCTTACTCGAGATAACGGTGTGTTTCTTGAATTTCATCCAAATCACTTTGCTATAAAGGAGGAGGAGACGAGGAGAACCCTCCTCACAGGCAGGTGTGAGGGAGGCCTGTACCCGCTGCGATCATCATCCCGTGAGTCGTCGAATAAAGTTGCACTCGGTGTTTCAAGACCGACTGCGTCCCTATGGCATTCAAGGCTAGGACATCCTTCTGCTTCAGTCGTCAATAAAGTCCTTAGCCACTATAAGATTCCTTTTGTTCCTGAGTCCAATAAAGAACATGTGTGTAATGCATGTCAGCAAGGCAAAGCTCATCAGCTGCCTTATGCTCGGTCTACCAGTGTGTCGGATAGACCATTAGATTTGATTTTCTCCGATGTATGGGGGCCAGCACCAACATCAGTTGGGCGGCACTCCTATTATGTCAGTTTTATTGATGATCACAACGCAAATTTGTGTGGGTTTACATGTTGCGTCACAAATCTGAAGTGTTTGCATGCTTCCAAAATTTCCAAAATTTAGTTGAAAGGCAATTCTAGCGTAAAATCTTAGCTGTGCAAACGGACTGGGGGGGTGAGTATCGCTCCTTGAACTCTTTTTTCCAACACATTGGAATTTCCCATCATGTTTCTTGTCCCCATGCTCATCAAAAAATGGTTCGGCTGAGCGTAAACATAGACACATAGTGGAGGTAGGGCTTACACTACTTTCACACGCATTTATGCCCTTGAAGTTTTGGGATGAAGCTTTCCTTATGGCTGTTTATCTTATTAATAGATTGCCCTCCAAAGTTATTAATCATGAAACACCGTTTGCACGTCTTCTTGGTAAAGATCCAGATTATACTAACCTGCGTGTTTTTGGGTGTGCATGTTGGCCCAATTTGCGACCCTATAACACAAGGAAGTTGGAATTTCGATCCAAACCTTGTGTCTTTCTTGGTTATAGCAATATGCACAAAGGCTATAAGTGTCTTCATCCTTCTGCAGGCCGTGTCTATATTTCACGAGATGTTATCTTTGATGAAAACGTTTTTCCTTTTGCAAGCATGCATCCCAATGCCGGCGCCCTCTTGCGCAAAGCACTTACACTTCTTCCTGATATCCTCCTTAATCCATCTACTACACATGGGGGTAGTGCTATGCTAGGACCATGTGATGCAAATCCTGTACCTACTAACGTTTGTTCAAGTGCTGTTGAAGATTCTCCAGCTGCAGGTTCAGGATTGCATTCAGACAGAGGCGAGTTGTGTGCAGGCGCGAGCTCATATCGCATGTGTCGGATCCGGGGGAGCAGCACGGGTGCCCAGGTTGCTTCGCCTGTGCCTGCACCCGACCACAGCAGCGAATCGGCCTCGGGATCGCCTCCTCGTACCCAGGATTCGCTGGTGGGGGTGCATGCTGACACTGGGGGAGGATCTTCTGCGGCCACGCCAATCTCTACCCCGGTGCACACGGCTGTCGAACAACCACAGCTGGATCCCTCGTCTCCCACGGGTGTGACAACGGGATCCACTCCGGTTTCTCCAGGATCTAGTGCGGCACCAGTTTCTGAAGCTGTTCCTGCAGCTACCACGTCTCCTGATGCAAATCGACCTCGTACTCGACTCCAACAAGGTATCCGGCAACCTAAAAAGTATACTGATGGCACTGTTCGTTGGTGTATGGCTGTGTCACCAAGTGATGAGGAACCTGCATCGGTTTCTGCTGCTCTAGCTGATCCACGTTGGGTACATGCTATGGATGTTGAACATCGAGCTCTTGTGGATAATAAAACGTGGCATCTTGTTCCACGTCCCAAAGGTGCAAATGTTGTCGGTTGCAAGTGGGTGTACAAAGTCAAGCGCCGTGCTGATGGTTCGATTGACAGGTATAAGGCCCGTTTAGTGGCAAAGGGGTATAAGCAACAATACGGTATTGACTATGAAGAAACTTTTAGTCCTGTTGTAAAGGCTGCCACTATCCGTCTTATTTTGTCCATTGCAGCTAGTAAAGATTGGTCCTTGAGACAACTTGATGTTCAAAATGCTTTTTTGCATGGTTACCTTGATGAAGATGTCTATATGCAGCAACCTCCTGGCTATGTTGATAAAGATCATCCCGGTTTTGTGTGCAAGTTGGACAAGGCGCTATATGGCTTGAAACAAGCACCACGTGCTTGGTATGCACGTCTATGTGGCAAGTTGAAATCTCTTGGGTTTATACCATCTAAAGCTGACACGTCGTTATTCTTCTTTCGAAGAGGAGGATACACTATGTTTATCTTGATCTATGTGGATGACATTATTGTTGCTAGCTCTTCCAGGGATGCAACAACAGCTTTGCTTTCAGATTTGCAGAAGGAGTTTGCTTTAAAAGATCTTGGCGATCTCCATTACTTCTTAGGGATTGAAGTAAAGCGTGATGCTGATGGCTTGACTCTGTCACAAGGATGGTATGCATCAGATATTCTAAAACGGTCAGGTATGGACAAATGTAAGTCAGTGGATACTCCTCTTGTTGTTTCTCAAAAGCTTAGTATGGTTGATGGTGATAAGCTTGGTGATGAAGATGCAACACGGTATCGTAGTATGGTTGGTGCCTTGCAATACTTGACCCTAACAAGACCAGATATATCTTTCTCGGTTAACAAGGTGTGTCAGTTCCTTCATGCACCTACCACGGTTCACTTCAGCGCCGTTAAAAGGATCCTGAGGTATATTCAAGGTACTCTAAACCTGGGTCTTCGCATTAGAAAGTCCAAGTCTACATTGATAAGTGCTTTTTCGGATGCGGATTGGGCTGGTTGTGTTGATGACCGTCGTTCTACTGGTGGTTTCGCAGTGTTTCTTAGGAGTAATTTGGTGTCATGGACTGCTAGAAAACAGCCGACTGTATCTAGATCAAGCACAGAAGCTGAGTATAAGGCCTTGGCCAACGCTACTGCTGAATTAATGTGGGTGCGACAATTGTTGACTGAGTTAAAGGTGGTTCATCCTAGAAGTGCACGTCTTTGGTGTGACAATCTTGGCGCTAAATATCTCACTGAGAATCCGGTGTTTCATGCCAGAACAAAGCATGTTGAGATAGACTATCACTTTGTTCGAGAGCAAGTGGCTCAAGGGTTGTTGCAAGTTCGTTTCATTCATACTGGAGATCAGTTATCTGATGGCTTCACGAAGGCGTTGTCTACAGCAAAGATGCACAAATTCAGGTACAATCTCAACCTTGTTAGTGGCTGAGATTGAGGGGGAATGTTAAAATGATAATCTCATTGCTTGTTGTAATCTAGCTAGGATATGCCTTGGAGGTTAGGATACGGTGTAGATTGTATCTTGTCTTGTACACAAAGTATATGTAACTTGTACCTCAAGATGTAACGATCTTGTACAAGCCACGGTTGGGGCGTTTCCAACCCTATATAACACGCAGCCGGGACACCAGGAAAGGTAACCCGTTCAACCACATTCTTTCACTGACTTGTCGCTGTCGCTCCTCCACCGCGCATCCACTGCGATGACGACGTCCTTCTCCACTCCTCCATGGGCGCATCTACGACAATGACATCCTCCTCTTCAGTGCTACATGGATCCAGGAGGATCCTCACATCAGCTCGCTAAGAAAGTCAAGATCAGGTCGGTGAGTGGCGGACCGTCCCTCTCGAGTTGGAGGCATCTTCTATCTTCCGGCGCTACGCCGATGTCCTTGTGTCGGCCTCTGCGGCGAGGGGGAGCCAGACTGCAATTCCTACTTCCTCCTCTGATTAGCTGTAAGTTTTCTCCTCTGATTAGCATGGTTACCTCTTACCTGTTCATAGAACTTCATACTCATTCCAATTGCCCGTATCGCCATCGACAGGACGTCCAAGACCTCTGTTGCGGCGACTGGTCCAGGACTCCTTTGTTGCGACGACTGGTCCAGGACTCCTCCACGAAGGGTGATGTTTTTGGTATTCGGATGCTAATCTGACGGTGGCGCAGCGAGATTCATCTAAAAAGATCCGCAGGGCAAGATGTGTTCATCTTGGGAATTCTTCGTAATTTGGTTTTGATTTGCTCATTTCAACCGGAGTTTCCAATCAATTTCAGATGTAAATAATTTAGTATCGACAGAAGGCAGCAAAAAGGAGTCCAGAAGTGTGGCGTCTTTGCATTGAAGGTTGGCGTGAACAAACTCGATTCTGCAGATCCAATGCAAAGTGTTTTTATTATTTTGAGATTGAATTAATCGTCTTTTTCTGAACAAATAAAAGGCATGCATTATATCCCATTATAAACAGGTTGGTACGAGGTGCACAAGAGGTATTTTTTTTAGAATAACCAATCGGTTAGTTTGGTAATGAATTTTTTGCCCTAGGTGTTTTTGATTATTAATAAACAAAACATTTGGTTATCTATTGTCTTTTTTGTATTAAATATCATGCTTAATTTACATGGATTTCTGGTGGATACAGGGAGCAGCTTTGCAGGATGGGAGCAGACCATACCTTTAATTGGAACACTGATTTAATTTAGCTCCACAAATTATTCATATGCAGCATTCAATGTGTTTGATGCAATTCCTTATTCCTTTATAGGAAAAAGTATCTTAGAATGTATCCGATTGGTACAAAAATTTAGGTAAAGTTGTAGACCAAGAAGCTCTCCAACATCAGTGCCCGATCATATGTCATGTTGCAGTTTATGTTGTCAATATCCACAGCTAATAAGCTTTTTTTATGGTTTAGATGTCGCTGAGAGATATGTCCACAATGCATGTTCTTAAAGGCTTTCAGAACACACAAATTTATGGCCTGAAAGTTTTGCATGTTCTTAAAGGCTTCCAGAGCACACAAATTTATGGCCTGAAAGTTTTTCATGTTCTTAAAGGCTTCCAGAGCACACAAATTTATGGCTTGAAAGTTTTGCATGTTCTTACAGGCTTCTTCCTAAACACAGATTTATGGCCAGAAAGTTTTGTAGCTATGGATTTTGGTCAGGGGCTGCAAAGAGTATTTTACATTAGACATATTGTTTGGTTAAATAGTATACTATTGAATATATGGGTTTGTCAAATGTGTATAGCTTATGATGCAAAACATACTGCCTGGAGAATTGACTGAAATTACTTCTACCAACACCAGATTATGATCACTTTAATTGTCCTACTGTGTTGTTGTTTGGTCAATAGCTTACTGGAATACTGGATATATAGGTTGCCAAAAGTATAACAAGTGGTGCAAAACACATTGCCTGGATCATGGACCGAATTTACTACCACTCACTTTAGATTACTGACTGTGTAGGGGCTTCTGTTTTATACCTCAGCTCTGAAGCTGTAAAACGTGCACTAATATTGTATCTTTTCTTTCCTGATGAGGTTTAAGCATTGCACAAAATATTTACCGTGACTCCTAAAATGTTTCTCAAAAGATGAAACTCTTGATTCTCATTTAATTTAAGTGTTATTATTATGCAGGGATTCTATAATTTGATTCTTTCTTTTTAGTGTTTGCAGTAAAATTGAAGATAACTAATCAACAAAGTATGGCCACGGTGCTTTTGCTTCCACCAGTTGCAGGTGGGGGTGTTTACAACTGAAGTTCACCACTCTATTAGTTTTGTAAAATCTACTCTAATGATCATTGTTTATTTGGATTGTATTATAATCTACCAGCTATAGTATTTGGTAGTCATGAATTCTGGTTATAAATTGTAAATGTATGGCTGGATAGAACCTTAATGGCTACTGTAGTCAATTAGTCATACATCTAACGAAGGATCACGGAGGTCCATGGCTGCCATAGAACTTGTTTTATATTCAAATGATTCATGATTTGTGCTAGGCATCTGATGGCGTGATATCTTCATCTGATGCTACAATAAAATTAGTGATATTTATGCTTAGTATCTTAGCTATACCATTGGACATAAATTGTTTTGTTCTCTAATATCATTGTAGGGCGCCCGAAGGGCGCCTAATGTTCTATGGATTTTATTTGTTGTCCTTGCTCTCAGCCTCTCATGCTGCCGCCGCTTTGTTGGCACACAGATCCAGGTAGGTGAAGAGCTGGTAGGGCGCTTTATTGGCGGACAGCCACTGGTCGGGGAAGAACTTGCGCAGCGAGATGGACAACTCCGTGGTGATCTGGATGATCTCCACCATGCTGGGGTTCCAGTCGGGCTTGTCTCTGGACCCGTCGGACACCAGCAGCATCCTGCACGGCATGGTGGCCAGGCACTCATGGCCAGCGCCGAAGATGTCCAGGTCGCCTGGCTCGAAGTAGTCGTAGCCGGTGCCCAGCCAGCCCCACAACTCGAGGTCCTTGACCGCCAGGACGCTGAGCCCGTCCGCGCTGCTCAGCGTCAGAGAGATCCGCGCGTCCGTGCCGGCACCCTCCACCGCCGCCGTCTTGATGACGAGCTCGTAAAGGCATTGGGCTGCGGCGGTGGTGGTGTTTGAGGAGTCGTGGAGGAGTTGTTCCTGTGGCTGCTGCTGCAGCAGGGGTTGGGCATTGGCGGTAGCAGCAACAGCCAGTGCGGCGGAGACATCTCGCGCAGTCGCAGCAGAGACAGTGAGAGCGGCGAGGGTGATGATGAGGACAGTAATGGGAAGCTTCTTGGTGACAGTCGTTGGCCGCCGCCGGGTGATGAGCATCATCGACGGTACGTCGAAGGTGGACTAGATAGCTACCTTGGTTTACTAAAGAGGTAAATGCACCACAGGCCCCTGGACTTATCTCTCTGGGTCAATTAGGTCCATGGACTCCCAAAGTGCACATTGGGATGTGAGAGCGGAGGTCATGGAAGCGGAGGTCATGGACCTTGGAGTCCCGCTCCTGCACAGTCGCCCCGCGTGGAGAGGAGGCGGTCGTTTCAAGAGAGAGGAGGAAAAGTGAGAGAAGGAAGAGGAGGGGGCTAAATGAAAAGGATGAGAAGGCTGGGAAGGGGAACGGGCCACGCTGGCCAGCCCACGTTGGCAAAAAAGGGCTGACGGGGTGATTTTGGGCCACTGGTGAACGGGCCAACAAGTTTCAGGGGCCAGATATGCACTTTGGGAGTCTATGGACCTAATTGACTCAGAGAGACAAGTCCAGGGGCCTGTGTTGCATTTACCTCTTTACTAAATTCGTAATGACGATCGAGCTGATATGAGTCTCAAGGATGGTCCTGAGCCGAGGGATACTACTGTGTTTTTTTAGAAAAGGGAATTGTGCATATATATAGCTGCAGTCAATGACACGGACACACGGGTAGGTAAAATGTGTGGTGTGGCACGCGCGCGATGGAAATTTCGATCTCGCTTCAATTCTTGTCCTAGTGTTGTTGTCTAGATGCAGTTGTTTTCTCTCACCTTTTTAATATCTCGGACATTTGTCCATTTTTTCAATTCTCTCTTTTTTATGAATAACTTTTGCATAGCCCATGCCTCTTTTCTGCAACAAAACTTTTGAGAGATAGCAACAAGAACTTGGAGCATTTATTTGATGGATGGAAAACCTAACAAGCATATTTTTGTGTTCAACCCCAGTGTTGGAATAAAACATTTTGGGTGGATCTAAATGGAAAGTATGTGGATGGTACTTCCAATGTAGAAGTAGCATATTTAGGTGGAGTGTACATGATTTTGATTTTGAAAGCATGACAAACGTCTCATAAGGGTTAACAAAGCTTGACAAAACTCAATGCCTCTGGTGGGAATTCAAGCTTTGTCATATAGGAACTCATCATGAAGCATTTTTATGTTTTTCAAAAGATAAACCTCCGAAACTTTAGTGTAACTTGGAACAAGATAAACAGCAGCTTAGATCGTCTCATATCATATCCGTCAATCACCTAGACTTAGATCAAGCATATGCTACCCATGAGTTTCAAGTTCGAGTAAATCTTTATATCAAAACAATCTTATCCAAAACTCGGGAGAATTCAAGGCTGAAAACTAGGTACTTGAAAGGAATTACAATAGAGGAAATATTCATCATTTCCATGTTTAGAGATTAGACAGAGTTCCTTTATTTATTGTTAGCTTTTAAAAACAAAAACTAAGCAAATTAATAAACACACTCTTTTTATTTGGTTTTTATTATTTATACTACTATAGAGATAACTATTTATTTTGGTTCCATATTATAACTAATAAGAAAACTAATACATAGTAAAATAAAGAAAAGAAATACTTACCTGGATACATGGGGGTGCCTCTCCCCCAAGCTGGATGTTGGCATAGTCGCTCAAGATAGTGACGCTTCGATGGTGATGCCCTTGTTCTTTGCTCATCCAACAGTTTGAAGTGAAGCTTTAATAGTGGAAACTGGCATCATCTTGCTTGGTGTACATGTGCAGGTCCAGAACTTTCACTTATAGAATTTTGGAGGATCGATTCCCCCACACTTTGTTCAAAGTGTGTTCTGCTCATAAAGACAAGTTAGAGATCAAGTGCATAGGCTCTGTTTGTGGGTAAACACCAATAGAACCAAATCTTTATTTATTCCTCTCTAACCTTAGGCATATTGTATCATGATAAGATTTGATGTTGTGTGCATTGTTCATTTATAACATGGGTGATAAGATCAGAAGGATGAGCATGAATGTAGCATTTTGACTATGACAAAAAGAGTGGAGATGCTTAACCTATGAAAGGATTGTCCATCTTTATATAATGTATCAAATATTTTATGACTATGACTATCATCTTCTAAAGATAAGATATGCAACATTTTAGCTCATTTGGTTAAGACTAAGATTAAGAAAGTGGTGCTATGAACAACTTAAGGAACAAGACATGTTGAGTTAATCAGGTTGGATCAAGCAAAGTTGTAACTCGAACATGTTTGTTTCTTCATTTATGTGCATACCAAGATCAAGAGGAAAATGATGACCACTTACCTTAAGATGTTACCTTCATTATTGAAGAGTGATGACACCATGTGATGAAGGGTATATGATTTATGGTGGTCTTCTCTTCCTGCTTGAAGCTTTTCTTGCTTGAGTTGTTCATGAGCATCTTGTCTCCAATGTCTCACTCCTTCTTTCTTATCCTTTTATCATGTCAACCTTATGTTCTTTCTTTTGTGGATCTTGGCATTTTGTTTAGACCTTCTGCTCCTCTCATTGTTGTATTCCTACAAAAGATTAGTGGACAACACATACCAAAAGGAATATACAAATGATTCAAAGCAAGGATGGTATTGTCATGGAGTTAAAGGTCATGTCTCATGCTACAGAAAGGTTGGCTTAATCTCTATCCCATGTTTTAAGTAATGTGCCTTTATTGTTCACTATTACTTCACAAGGATTGATTTTATTTTGCATCTTAAGTTTGATTTTTATAATGGAAGTTGTAACATATTCAAACTTATAGAAACAAAGTAATATTGAGTAAAGGGATTGCAAGCCAAGATGCCAAAGTGGCGGGAGCCCGAGAGGAGGAAGAGCATGGTTGGATCATCTGTAGAAGAGTTGGCCTTTCTCCCCACACTTGGGCTTTTATGTCACTTGACACTTGAAGCTTTCACTCTGTCGGCGAGTGGCTCATGATTTTAGGTCCGATAAGCAGGACCTCTTCCTTGCATTCTTTGTACCATCCGATCCAAGAGATGAGGATGCAGGCAGTCCCATGTTCCTCTTCTATCAACCCTTTTTGATTTTTGTTGATTCTTGGTTGATGAATCAAGGTTCATTTGAGATGCGGAATCAAGTTTGCCTTTGGTTGTCTAACAGTTTGGTGGACAATTGTTCTTCTTTGTTTGTTAGTGTTGATGGTAGATAACATTTAAATTACTTATTAAATATGCTATCAATCAAGGGATCAATGCTACTAAAATATTATTATTTCTAATGAATTCCACAAGTTTTGTTGCATGCCTAGTTTTGCGTAAAAAATCCGTAAAAGAGTGGAAAAGAGAAGAAATAGAGAAACGAGAGAAAAGGACCGAAAAAGAAGGATTAGTAGAAATTCCAAGGACCTAGAAGACAAAAGAAGACATCTCGCGCAAGGTGGGGCCCACACGTTAGCAAGTGGGGCCGGGCGGCCATGCCTGTGGGGCCAGGCGGCCGTGCCATGTGGCGACACGTGTCCATCTTCTAGAATCTTCTCACAACCGACCTTGAGATCAAATCTAAGCTGTCCAATTAAGTCGGTTTGATCCAATGACTGAGATTCATCCTAGGAGGCTATATAAGCAAGGGCAGAGCACTTTGGGCATATAGAACAGCATATAAGACACCTTTTGGGTATGCCACCATATCAGTTAGTCTATGGAAAGACTTGCCATCTACCTGTGGAGCTAGAATTCAAAGCACATTGGGCTATCAAGCGATGGAACATAGATCTTGAAGCCGTAGGAGAAAAGAGAAAAATGCAACTATCGAATTAGAAGAATGGTGAGAAAAAGCTTATCATAATTTAAAGATCTACAAAGAAAGGACTAAGAGATGGCATGATAAGAGAATCAAGAAGAAAGAGTTTGCACCTGGAGATAAGGTATTATTTTTCAATTCCAGGGTAAAATTATTCGGGCACGGAAAGCTTTGGAGCAAGTGGGAAGGACCATTTACGGTGGTGAATTCGTCATCGCATGAAGCCGTAACTCTACAAACCAGCGAAGGTATGATATTCAAGGTAAATGGTCATTGTCTTAAAATTTTTCTTGAGCCTGATATTCCTTCTGCGGTAGTTGATAGGCTGGATTTTTGTATTTTGCCATGATTACTTAGAAATTATTCTCCGTTACGAATTAAAATCATTAATATAGAATTATGGGACATGTATGGGTTAAATAAGAAATAGAAAAAAATTCAATTTGAATGGGCCCAAGGTGGGGCCGGGCGGCCGTGCCTGTGGGTCCGGGCGGCCGTCCCACATGGCCATTCGCACCGACCTTTTTCTCGTATCTTTTTCTGATCATTCTTATTATGGGAATTTATCCTAGAGTCTAGATTTTGATTTCCTTCGTAGGGATCCTATTTTAGGAAGACAGAGCCATCCTCCCGGCTATATATACGTCCCTAGACCATCCCCTCCATCTCATTCTCATCTCATTTGAGCCTGCTCGACTTTTTATTGAGGGGGTTCTCTAATTGAACTTTTATTAATGGTTGGTCAAGAGGAGAGGAATACAGATCTTGTGCCTACTCATAGGAGACCCGTTCTAGCCATTCCAGCCATGGAATCCAGTGGTTCTAGGCAGCCTCGTTTCCAACTTAACCAAGAGCGTCTTGAGCGAGCAAGGGAGCTCTTTCGTCAAGCCAGGCTCAACGAGCCTGTTCACATTCCAGAATAGAGGAGGAACAACATCGTTATCTCGGAGGTAGCTAGGCCAGCACCTAGGCCTGCTCAAGCTCCAAGAAGGGCACCTAAGGAGGTGTCCAGTGCAAGGTTCATGACGGCACTCCCTCAACCACTTCAAGAAGGGACGTATGCTCCTTCAGGAAAGGTGCAGTACATCCCCCGCTTATTGGCTCTAGCACAGAACTCCAAGAAGAGGGCAGCCCTAGAGCAAGGACCATCAGAGCCAGCGAAGCGCTTCAGAAAGACGGTGGTAATGGTCGACGAGAGGGTCGACATGGTCAATGACAACCTCAAGATGGTTATAAAGACCGGCACTACCCAGGCCGAGATAGTTAATACCATACATGAACAGATGCTGAAGACAACTAAGAAAGTGAAAGCTCTTAGTCAGCTAGTGAAGCTGATTTGTGATATCTTAGGCTTAACTGAGTAAAGCCTTAGTCATCATTAGTTACGAATAAATGAGTGTGAGAGTCTTAGTTTGAGTCTTCAAATTCAGTTCGAGTTCAAGTCAGTGTGTGATCGAGTCAGTCAAACAAATAATGAATAAAGTTTTTTTAGTTTAATTTTGTCTTTAAAGTTTTTAAATTTTATTATAAAGTCATTATTATTGTTTACTTTATCTCTCTATTATTTTTGTTTGGATATGCGTTTGTCTCCACTTGTTTTGCAGAAATAGATGAACAAAAGAGACAAGTGTGGGGAGAAACGCAACAGCACAGTCCCAGTCAGGTTATAAATTCTAATATTCTTTAAATTATTGCATTTAATTTGTTTAGATTCATTCTTGTGCTGTTAGAGTTACACTTATGCTTTAAGTAATTTTAATTATGTGTTGTTTAATCTTATCCTGTTTAATTAATTTTAATTTAATCTGTCTTGTAAAATTTAATATGAACTTTAATTGAGACATGATAATTTATTTTAGTCATAACTTAAGTGATAGACTCACATAATGTCTTTCTAAAAATCTTATTGTTGTTGGGAACTTAATTATTAGGGACCCCATATTACTTAAGTTGTTGTGGAATATGATATAGCAGAATAATGAGAACCTGAATCTTGACATCTTGTTATTGGAGAATTTTATTTTAAATGCTTAAAATTAATAGCTACACTTCTCTTGTGTGATAATGATGTCCTACCAAAGCCATATAATTGATTATTAAAAGAGCTTAGCTTATAAGTTGCTTATTTTGTGTTGAGTTATTTTTAAACCTTGTGACCTATGTAGTGTGGTTTATCATATTTTGAGATCAAGAGCCTGTACACCCAAATATATATGCTGCTCTTACACTGAGAGTACGCAAAAACATGCTTCTTTCCATTCAAAAATCTATTCCTACACTGGGAATAGATGCAAAAGTATTTAGGATTTATTAAGTGCTCATTTTATTCATATCTCTCTGTCATTAAGTTTGTTGCAATAAAAAGAAAAGGCATGGGCTATGCAAAAATAAAGTATGTAAAAAAAAGAGAGAGAAAATAGACAAGTGTCCATAATTAAAACAATGGGTACTCAGATGCCCGCCTCTTTATATAAAAAAAAAAAAGAGAGAGAAAAAAAGAAAATGAAAGATAGTCCATGGTCCTTGTTCTTAAATATTTTTAGTATTCAGAAGAGAGACAAGTTTCTTTGAGCATAGTAGAATTAGAATTAGCCACTATATTTTCACACACATTGCACTTCTTGATCTTGATTATGAAAAAACCCTGCATAGATCTGAGTTTTGATTTAACAGCATATGCAAAGTAAGTATGATATTCCTTGAAATACATGAAGATCCATATAAGCTTGTTAGCTAATTAGAGGCACTATAATTCCTTGGTGAGGATCCAAAAAAATACTACATATATTAAGTGATTGAGAGTATCACTTACAGGAGACGGTAAGTTATGTTTTTTTTTCAAAAACTATTACAAAAACTCCAGTTGACCTGATTAAAAAAAAAGAAGGTGATCTGTTTCAGCTGTTCTGTTTCTCAACCGCCTAAAGTTTTGTGGTAGACACTAGAATTGTGGATATGTGGCTTGCAACCCTTGTAGAGCTAAGCAAAATTGCATTACGCCTTTTGTTATACTAATCAATTTTGTTTAGTGCCTTTGTAGAATTTTTATTAGGCTATTCACCCCCTCTAGCCATTTTAGGACCTTTCAGTCGGCCAGCCTGTAGGTGGGGCCAGCCGGCCCCACATGGCAGCCCCTCGAGGTCTCCTTCAGTGGGTTGCCTCCTAGTGTTCTTTGGAACCTTCTAGAGCTGTTTTCGTCGCGGATAATTATGATTAAATCTGACATTTGGTTCTACCTTGACGGTTTTCTAAATAAACCCTGCAGAGAATATCAATTCACCAAAACTTGTGAAACTTGTTAGTTCCAACCCCAAGACTCATATTATTTATCATTTTATTTTATGCATATATCTAAGTTATTTTGATGGTTTAAAATGGTTGTTATCTACCGTCAACAGCCAGACAACCTTACTGTGTCACAAGTGGAGCAACAGTACACTCCAACCCGCGGATACGGGGCTAATTATATACTCATATGCATATTCTATCGAATATTCAATACACTAGCATCTTCTTTCTAGTAGTGACTGGGTCATTGTTTACTTAGGCTAAAATGTGACTCGATATATTTGTGCGACGTGCTTTATCACAAGCAGAAGACTTACAATAATTGATCACTTGCATCCTTGAGTATATTCTTTTCAGATCCTTGTCTCGAAACCCACAAGTACTGGAGAACATAGGCTTGGGGCATATTCTATCGAATATTCCGGGCATATCCTCCACGGATGTTTTTTTTTTTTATCACAAGGTTATTTGGAAATAGGCCATTGAGTATTTTTTTCCGATCTTTGGAGAAACGCCATCAGAGGGTAAATCATGTTATTTGGAATCTGAAAAAACGCCATTACAAATATAAGACTCGCTGAAACACGCCATTCTCTACGTTTGGAAAGTACACAGGCCCGTATTCTCGTACAGAACGAAACGCTCGTCAAGTATCGCTTGCCTCCGTTACTCACGTGCCGGCGCGTTCTCTTTCTCCCGTCCCCGTTCCCCATCCCTTCCTCCTTCCATATCCCAGCCACGACAATTAGCAGCTCGGTCATATGGCGGCGCCGGCGGCGACTGTAGGTGGCGCTGGCGACGACGGCTATTGAGGGCGAGCGCGATTTGTGGATGCTACGGGGGCGGTGAAGGCGGCTGCGGTGGGCGAGCACGACGTGCTTATCTATCATCTTCTTCCGTTCTGTCAGCTCTGGCTGTGAGTTCACCGCATTAATGAGATGCTTAGTGTTGCCAATCAGATCGGTACCATCAAACTCAACTCCAACCTTGCCACCACCAGTAACTTTGGGCAATGGAGACCAGCTGTTTGCCACCCAGAATTTGGGGTCATCCAATTCGTACTTCTCTACCGGCAGCTTCAGCCTGTCCTGCTTCAAGCCAAGCACGTCGTGCACCAACGGGCGGTAGCTCCAGTCGTGCTGCACCCCGACAGACAGCTCGAAATTCCTGTCGAAGAGGCACAACACATGGCGCTGGAATGACGTGACGGCGGCAGACGCAGCCTCCGTGAAAAAGTTGGGCTTGGCGAGTATGGTCGAGGAGCCGGGCGTCGAGGGCGCCGGCCACCATCTCCGCTGGCCCGCCGCGCGCGCACCTGATGACAGGCACAACACCGAGCATGGCAACGACGCAGAAGAGGCCCAGCGCAACGACGTCGTCGACGAGCGCAGTCATGTCAGCATCGGCATACAGGGCGGATCCATCACCAATTCACCAGCATCTTGTACGCATCGTCCTCCCCTGCCCCTCGCCGCCGTTCGGCAGCTGCTGCTGGTTCAGGTGCAGCATCCGCACCAGCGAGGAAGGAATGGGGAACGGGGACGGGAGAAAGGAAAGAGGCAGCGGCACTAACGCCGGAGAGCTCACGAGCGTTTTGTTGTGTACGCGAATACGCCTGCATGTGGGCCCGTGTACACTCCAAACGTAGAGAATGGCGTGTTTTAGTGAGTCTCAGATTTGTAATGGCGTTTCTCATATTACATGATTTGTAATGGCGTTTCTCAAAAGTTGAAAAATTGCAATGGCTTATTTCCAAATAACCCTTTTTCTTTTGAGCCTCTAACTCTTTTATGTGAAACAGCAAGAGGCTCGAGGGCTAATCATATATGCTTCACTTTTCAGTGATGTATATTCTTTTTCAAGAGCACGCCATGGCTTCACTTATAAAAGCACTCGGCCAATGCTTGTTTCTACTCGGCAAGACCAGGAGGAACAAGAAAGAGCTTCCAAGTTCAACCATGACACCCTCGGGGGCTTGACGGACCAGGGTCCTAGGGGTTCCCCATAGGGTCTACAACTCAGATGGCCCTAGGCTGGCCCATGATCTTTTGGAGGACATGAGGCAAGGTGGCATGGACTTCAAGCTAATCAAGATCGACCTAGTCGGATAACTAGGAAAGTTATCTCCTGTGATATGATTGGGACTCTTCTATTGTAACCGACTAGGATTAGAACATGTGCCTTTACCCTCTGTCCTATATAAACAAAGGTATAGTGCACCCCCTTATACATCAACAATCATACCAATCAATCCAACGCAAAAGGCTACACGCCGACTGGACGTAAAGGCTATTACTTAATTACAAGGGCCCAAACCAGTATAAACCGTTCATCTCTTTGCATTTACCATCGAGTTCTGTGACACCAAAGCCCACCAACTATCGTCACAGGTAACCCCGTGACAAGTTGCCGGTCATCAAACGCTGACAAGAGGATAGTAGTAGAGAGTAGATAGAAGAACAATATGAGTAGGAGTACTACTAGTAGTAGTAGTAGAGTAGAGGAGTAGGAGTAATAGAGTAGAGGAGGACAGTGTTGACGGTGGATAACGTCAACAATTTATAGTTGAATAAACATAAGAAATGGTACAAATAAATGAATCCACATAAGTCTAGGGTTTAAACTAACAAAATCCATAAGTTTTGGTGAATCTCTATTCTCTGCAGGATTATTCCAGAAAACTACCAAGGGGGACCTATTCGTCCAAGGAAATAAACGAATTATTCTGAGCAATATATGCGGGAAGATTCTAGAAGACACTCCGCGCGAAGGAAGGGCGAGGGGCCACCAGGTGGGACCGGCCAGCACCCCCTGGTGCCGCCCGGCACCCCCTGGGCCCACTGGTGCCCATCTTCTAGAGTATTCTTCCACCACCTCTAAGGATGCATCTCGGACGTAAAGAAAGTTGGTTTGATCCAAGGGCTCATATTCCTTCCACCATGTAATAAATATGGACCCTGACCCCCTCCTGAGGCATTCAAGTCATTTGGAGATCAAGTCATCCAGAGTCAGAAACCCTAGTTCCTCAGAGTTCTTCTAGTTCTAGAGCTTAGCTAGTTAGATTAGGTCTAGAGGGAGTCAAGTTGATCGAGCTTGGATTCTTGACGTTGTCAAGACACTACCGGAATCCGCCGCTTTCCCGTGAGCGTAGCGTTTCCCGTAAGCTACTCACGGGAAAGGCCCCTCTTTCCCGTGAGCTAGGTGCGAAGCTCACGGGAAAGGGTCCACACACGGGAAAGATCCTTTCCCGTGAGTGCCAGCTCACGGGATAGGGCGCACCTCTTTCCCGTGAGTGCTAGCTCACGGGAAAGGGAACTCCCGTGGACCGTCCCCCGCTCCGTCGGCCCTTTCCCCCGTGAGTCCTCGGAGTCAAACTCACGGAAAGCCTTTCCCATGAGCAAAGGCTTTCCCGTGAGCTAAACCTAGGCCTCTGGGAAAGGGACCCCTTTCCCGTGAGCTAGGGTGGCGGCTCACGGGAAAGGCCCCACCCTTTTTTTATTTTTTGGTTTTTGGGCTCCAAACTTTTTCTATATTACCTACATATCCTATAGCACTCCATGTTAAAGTTTGGTGAATTATTGACTTTATTTGATATATTTAGGCAATTATTCTCTTTATGGGAATTTTTGAAATGAAGCCAAATTTGAACTACAAGTGCTTGAAACTTTTGAAAAAAAATTAGTAGAAAATTTATATTCCTCTTACTCAACACAAAGTAAGGCCTTAAATATAAAAAATAAAACCAAATCGGAACAACTTCATACGAAATGATGAACGCTAATCCATGCTCGGGTGGTTTAAAAATTCTAGAAAATAAACCGATGTGCAAAAAATCATGAAATTTGATAATATGTCATGATATCTTATGCCGAGGCTGTGATAAAAAATTGGGAACGTTTCGCACAAGTTGGCACATACGATGTTCACAAGCTCCAACATCTACGTAGAAGTTTCATGTTTGTTGAGAATGATCCAAAGTGATTTCATGTGGATGTGGCGGTCAAGTTGTAGTTTGGCTATGAAACTTTTTCTATATGCAAATGCATTACATCGAAATTGTGTCATGTGAAAGTCCGGGAATTTTTTGGATTATTTTGGTAATTATTATAATTTTATGCTACAATTAGGTAAATAGAATTAGAGTTAAAACCACATGAAATAATGGTTGATTTTTTCCTAAAGCATCAATTATGTATGGGTGAGTGAATGTGAAGGTTTTTCAACGGTAACTTCAAAACAAAATATGAAAATATATGCCGGAAAAAAAAGGGAGAGGGGAAAAAACTATTTTCTGAAAATGCCTTTGCCGTGAGTAGCTCACGGGAAAGGCAACACCTTTCCCGTGAGCCTTGGGGTTACTCACGGGAAAGGCGTGGGACCCACCTCGGCGCGTGGCGGCAATTCTCCCGCCTAGGTAATTTTTTTTTTTCGGAATACCCCTTTCCCGTGAGCTTAGGGTTAGCTCACGGGAAGGGAGGCCCTTTCCCGTGAGCTACTCAAGGGAAAGGGGGTGGGGGGACCCACCTCGTTGGCGGCACCGTTGAAATTTGTTTTTAACCTTTCCCGTGAGCCGCCGGATCCGCTCACGGGGAAAGGAGTATCGCTTTTTTTCAAAAAAAAAGTCAACAAAGTCAACGACGCACACACTCCACACAACACACACGCGCACACACCACACACACACACACGCACACACACGCCGCCGCCCCGACGCCGCCGCCGCCACGCCGCCGCCGCCCCGGCCTTGCCGCCAAGGCCGCCGGCCCGTCCGCGCCACCGCCCGCCGGCGCCCCACCCCGCCCCGCCGGCGAGGGGGAGGAAGGAGGGGGGAAGGGAGAAGGAGGAGGAGGAGGAGGAGGAGGGGAGGAGGAGGAGGAGGAGGAGGAAGAAGAAGAAGAAGAAAAAGGGAGGAGAGGAGGAGGAAGGAGGTGGGGGGGGGGAGGAGGAGGAAGAAGGAGGAGGAGGAGGAGAGGAGGAGGAAGAAGGGGAGAGGGGGAAGAAGGAGGAGGAAGGAAGGAGGAGGAGGAAGGAGGAGGAGGAAGGAGGAGGAGGAGGAGGAGGAAGAAGGAAAAGGGAGGAGAGGAGGAGAACCGGCACGCCTTGTGAGCTCGCACCGCCGCCAGCCGAAGAGAGGGAGGAGGACCGGCCCACCATCGTCCGTCCGGCCCGCCGCCGTCTTCAGCTTCACAGGTTGTCGGCCATCGTGCCCTGATGTGAATGTGATTGTCGGCCATCGTGCCGTATGTTTTGTTTCCAGGTATTGGAAACCTCCCCGTGTAGGGGAGGTTCTGTCGAAATTTTGAATTGAGCCCGTTTGTTTCTTTTTATGCAGAGAGGAGCCCTTTGGAGCGGAGTCGAGTGCCTTGCCGAGCCGGAGTGCCGTGGCGGCCCTGATCTTCTTCCTCACCGGCTAGCCTGACTCCACCGTGACCGTAGGTATAACCCCTCTTTTCGTATCATGGTCGTAGCTAGATCGCGCAGCTGTTGGTATTTATTAAGTGCTAAAAGAATATGAAGGTTCCGCAAGCACACAGAATACCATTGTAGCTTTTCCCTAGGAGAGTATTCTAGAGTATCGTATCCACAGGGAAGCTTTGGCATAAGAATCTAATAATTCACAATCATGCATCTACTAACTTATCAAACCACTAGACTAAAGTGAGGGGGTAAATGATATATGATAGGAGTTAAGCATAATCACACACAAGAGAATTCCTAAGATAAATGTGTAGCTAGCAAGTTGAGAGGACAGCGGGAGAGATTTAGATTCCTATGTTCTTCTCTATTACTTAGGTTCTATGATAGCAATCACACCAAAACACTTCGGGACATCAGAACACTAGCCACAGAAAGAGATGAGAAGGGGGCTAGGAAGCTCCGACTACGGTCCTACAAACACCAATCCGAACGTGGTGGAATACGTCGGCCGCCGTGGTCACCACCACCGGGCTACCACAAACTATCCGTGGGGTTGGGTGCAATCTCAGGTAACCTATAGCCTAGACACCAAGTCTACCCTATCGATTACTACTCTAGCTACCTAGCATAACTAGAGCCCTCAATACGAGCGGAGATCCCATGCAATAGCATAACAACTATACTTAACCAAATGAAAGTCATGGAAGTAAATAGAGAAGATAAATATATGAATCAATAGTCTTACAAAGAAAGGATACAAAACATACCAAACTCTGCAGACATCTCCAGAACCGGAGCGTAGCTCCACTCTCCCTAACTCTCTAATTGCCAATCTATTACATTGGAGAGTCTAGCCCTAATTCTCTAATGTGGGGGAGAGGTTGTCCTCACATTGGGACACCTCCATGACCAACAGGTCAAGAGATAAAGAATAGAATGAATTAGAATGAATTAGGGTTTCACCCTAGGGTCAGGGGGGTCTGCTTATATAGCCCTTGGCGATGAACGATGGCCCTTGGATCAAACCGACCTTGAACAACGGTATAGATGCAACCTCAATGTCGGTGGTAAAACGCCATAGAAAGATGAGGCTGATTGGTGGAGATACCCTGGCGATCGCCAGGCCTATTCTCGGCGATCGCCAGGACTCTGTGCCACAATGACTTCTCCTTTCTCCTGGTGTCTTCTGGTGTCTTCTAGAATGTTTTAGTCCACTTTTTGGGTTGAGTTGCCTCACGGTCAAGTCTTGTCATCGTATGGGATGCAAACTCTTAGGTTTCTCACCGTTCTTATCAGCTTTTATCTGTTCAGTCCCTGTAAAGTCATGGAATACCAAAACTCATGGAAATATGTCAGTTAGACCCCTAGACTTATGTGATTATTTATTTTATGCCCTTATTTCATGTTTAGTTGACTAGTAATATTATGCTATAACAGGTGTCAACAGCAGCTCAGTTAGGCGTCTCCCGTTCGAAAGAGATACGGTTGGAAGTATGCAGATCCCTGCATACCTATAACCGTATCTGTTTTGAATTGTCCACGTTTTTGGACAGCCGATGCGTAGATGAGGTCGGTTCCACGCTCCACTCCTGTCTGATTCAGAGTTTCGGCTGCATCTCCCTGTTGTTCTTCGAATACACAATCTCCCTGTCAGGATGTGTATTCGAAGAACAGCGGGGAGGTGCTGCCGAAATTCTGTCTCAGATAGGAGTGGAGCATGGAACTGACCTCATCTACGCATCCTCGGGTGGGATTAGGACCTATCTTCACCTATTAGATGGTAGGATCGTTGTTTAGATGCACTGCATTCTTATATTCTCGCGCGTATGATAGAGAATGGATGACCGTGCGTGGATATACGATGGCTGGAGGAGTTTCGGAGATTATGACCTTGAATGGATTAGGAAGAGTAGTGCTTTCGTGGAACGAGCTTTTCAGAATGCTCGAGGTGCGAGTAAGGTTTTGTGTCCATGCAAGCAATGTGGGAATACAAAAAGGCAAAGTAAGGGTGAACTGTCTAGACATCTTCCCATGTATGGATGGACGGCGAACTATAAGCGGTGGATCTTCCATGGTGAAACTGAGCGTATGAGAGACGAGGTGGTGAGGCAACGCATCAATGATCTTGCTTCTGATGCCGGAGTAGGAGACATGATAGATGACTTTCATGACGGGAACGTTGGTGAAGGACATGGGGATGAGGGGGAGGAGGAGCCAGAAGAAACCGCAAAGGCCTATTATGCCATGTTGGAGGCGGCACAGAAACCCCTTCACGACTATGTGCAGGTCTCTCGACTAGATGCCATTTCACGCCTTATGAACTTGAAGGCCCGGTGCAAGATGTGTCGAGACGGGTTTGACGAAATGTTGTCAGTCTTTGAGACCTTGCTTCCTCGAGGTCACGACCTGCCAAAGAACATGTACAAGTCGCAGAAAGTCCTCGCGGTACTTAAGATGCCATACGAGCAGATACATGCTTGTGAGAACGGGTGCGTCTTATTTAGGAAAGACTACAAAGATGATACACACTGTCCAAAGTGTAAATCCTCAAGGTACATAGAGGTAGACTCTGGTGATGGTCACAAGAGGCAGCTTGACATCCCCGTGAAAATCCTACGGTACCTTCCCTTCGGACCGAGGCTACAACGGATGTACATGACCGAGGAGTTCGCGAAACAGATGACATGGCACAAAGATGGGCGTCGCTACAATCCAGATAAGATGGTGCACCCTTCAAACTTGTGTTAGACATGTGGTACGAGGCACGCGGCCTCGCCGTCAGGACATACTACGCGATACACAAGTCACGAAGGCTCAACAAGGGGGAGTACAAAACGATGAATCTGACCAAAGAAGAATACACGCTGGTAAATACTAAATGTTCATACTAAGTTTAATTATTATACTTAAATTGATATTCTAATGTGTTTTAGACTTGGTGTCCTGTAGGTGATTCCGGAGTGGTGCTACAAGCATAAGCGGTCCTGGGAGCTGATGGTGGACAGGTGGGTCGATAAAGATTGGGAGAAGATCCACAAGGAATACAAGGACCGGCGTGCCATGATGCTAGGTGTATCACACCATCAAGGCAACCTTAATCTCTCGGCCTACGCACATAGATATGTAAGTCTTATCCAATTCTTATTTTCTGATGCACAACTCTAAATACTTTCTAACCATCCTACTTTTTTTTCACATAGGAGCAGACACATGGCGTGCCACTGAGCATGCTCGAGGCCTTCTCTCTCTCCCACCAGGGCAAGTCATCGGATCCCAACCTCGTCTACAACCCTGAGGCTCCGCCCGACGTCTACACCAACCCGACCGCCTACGAAAAGCTCACTAGGTACACCGACGTGGCGAGGGAGTATTATGGAGACAGCTTCGATCCCCGCGGCCACAACATTGAGGGGGACATCGCCATGATCGCCGGAGGAGGCAAGAAGCACGGGCGGTACTATGTGGGTGATAGCGTTATTGACCAGCGCCAAACAAAGACCCTATCTGAGCTCCGAAGACGCTCGGGGGGCCCGGTGATACGCGAGCGGCCAACCACTTACCAGGCTACGGTCTCCAGACTCGAGGTAATTTGTTTGTTTTATTCAAGGTTCATTTCGCTTTACATATTGTTTCTCTGTGTTCTAACTTTGTGTTCAAATAGGCCCAGATAGAGGAAGAGAAGAGGCGACGGGAGGAGGCTGAGCAGAGGGAGAGAGAGAGAGAGAGAGGGGGGCTGAGCAGCACCAGAAGAGCATGGAAGCTCTCCGTCAGTATCTCGAGCGTGTTGGAGGCAAGGTTGGCGAACAGCCGCCGCCGGAGATCTTCTTCGCTCCACCGCCGGTCTTCCCTCCACCACCACCACCGGTCTACGGTCCACCGCCCGTCGACGGTCAACCGTCAATCTTCCCTCCACCGCCTAGTGCCTCTCCTATGAGTTTGTCAACCTTAACTCCAAATATGCATATATGAATGCGAATGGAAATGATCTGGAGTTTTGAATGCACCATGAGATGTGCACGTGGACATGTGGTTGTCGGCCATCGAGCCGTTGTTTTGTTGCAGGTTTTGGAAACCCCTCCGTGCAGGGGAGGTGCTGCCGAAATTTCTAACAATTTATCTTGCTTTTTTTTCAAGTCAATAGAATCTACCTTTCATTTTGTCTCACAAATGCAATATCTTTGCCTACGTGCAGGATCAATCACATGCCTCGAACCCAACTCCGAACCATAACAATTGGGACCGAGGTGCGGAGCAACAAGCCGACTGGGGCCATTGGTACTGAGGTTGGTAGTGAAGTTGTGATGACTTAGGTGATGAACTTGTGGTTGAACTTGTGTTATTGAGCACTCATGGTTGAACTTGTGAACTTATGAACTTGTGAACTTGTGACTCGTTGGATTTTATGTAATATATGTGTTATTGTGGATTATTGCGTTATATATGTGATATGTGAGAAATCTGTGTTACATATGACTTGATATATATATATATATGTGTGTGTGTGTGTGTGTGTTATGTGTGTGTGAACCAAAAAAAAAAAAAAAAAAAAAAAATACTTTCCCGTGAGCAACTCACGGGAAAGTGACCAAACCTTTCCCGTGAGTAGCCCTGCTCACGGGAAAGTGACCAAACCTTTCCCGTGAGCTGAGCGATGCTCATGGGAAAGGGGGGCTCTTTCCCGTGAGCAGGGGCCTTCTAGCTCACGGGAAAGGGGTGGGGGCACCCACATCGGTGGTGGCGGGATAGGCGACGTAGGCCATAACGGGGGGACCCTTTCCCGTGAGCTAAGCCGTTACAGCTCACGAGAAAGGGTAGTCCGTAACGGGGATGCCACCGTACCCGTTGACGTCGCGCGCCCACCCCCGTTAACTCTTCCCCGTGAGCTAGGTTAACTCACGGGAAAGGCTATCCCGTGAGTATGGACCCCGCTCACGGGAAAGAGTTCTTTCCCGGCCCTTTCTTTCCCGTGTTTCCTTCCCCGTGAGTGGCTCACGGGATAGCCTTCCCCATGAGCGTAAGGGCCTTCCCCGTGAGTTCCTCACTCACGGGAAAGGGGGCGAGTCCGGTAGTGAGAGCATGGTTTTAGGTATAATTCTTTGTACCCCTCTCTCATTGTATTCTCCACCGTCTTTGTGTGCTTGCTACAATGTTTATGGCAACATTATTTTTCATCTTATTCATGTTCTTGATTGCAATGTTCATTGTATACTTTGGTTATATGTCTAGTATAGTTAGTTTATTATTATGTTCATGCATAGGTTCGTATAGCGCTCACCCTCAGAATTCATGGGTGAGTGATGTGCATTATGTAAGCGTGGTGCTTAGATATTGAATATCTGCGGATATATATGTGCATGCAGCCCGGAGCCCGGTAGCACGGCCCGCGGCACGGAGATTCGCCCCGCCCGAGCATGGGCAGCCCGCGCGGCGTGGCGTGCTGGGCCCGCCCCTCGAGCCCGTGGCACCCGCACGGGCACGCCCGGCCAAATAGGAGGCCACCGTGCCGCGTGCCGTGCCACGGGCTCGAGGGCGGCCCAGCACGCCACGCCGCATCCGGGCGGGCACGACGGCACGCGGTGGAGGCCGTGCGCGCCGTGCTCGTGCTCGCGGGGCGAATCTCGTGCCGCGGGCCGTGCTACCGGGCTCCGGCTGCATGCACATATATATCGAGGAGTGCCTAAGCTCGAAAACCAAATTAATCCGAGTACCTGCCCCGTGCCGAAGGCCGCGCGAGAGCCGAGATGTCAGCATGACATCATGCTTACGTCATATACTACATTTTCCCTTAAAAAAAGGGCGAAACGAAAATACAACAGAAATACAAGAAGCCATGCATACAAGTCGTCATTGAACAAAATCAATTATTAGCTTTTGGTTTAAAAAAATCATTTATTAGCTTTTCATTAATTTCTAGAATAATCAACAAGCTTAACCTTGTAAACTAAATAATAATAAATCAGATTTTAATACTTAATTTTTAATATTCGGCATCTGTTTGTAAGGGTTGCTCAATATAAGCCATCCCTACAAATCGGATGTGTTGTGCACCGCAGGCTCCTCGACTACCCATACGGCATTCTGGTCCCAAGTTGTTGCCAGTAGCGGCGAGCGCTCCACTGGTCGGACTACCTCCATGGCGCCATTATCCCGGTCATGGATGTTCGCCATCCCGTGGACTCAAACTTAACATGACATTCCTATCCCCGATGCCTATATATGTCTGTCCACACTGTCCTCTCGGACCCGGCTCGTTCTGGTTCCAGGCTATTGCCAGCAGCGCCGGGCGCTCCACTAGTGGACTACCTCCACGGTGCATCATACCGGTCACGAGTGCCCACCAGTGGTAGGGCTAGCTTTTGCCAGCCTGTGGACTCAACCTTAACACGACGTTGTACGCCCGATGCCTACGTTTGTCAGCAGTGTCCTCTCAGAATGGGCTCATTCTGGTCCCAGGCTGTTGCCAGTAGCCCTGGGCGCTCCACTAGCCAGACTACCTCCACGGTGCCATCATGCCGGTCACGAATGCCCACCAGTGGCAGAGCTAGCTTTTCACCATCCCGTGGACACAACCTTAAGAGCGTCTCCAATGGTGCTCAAATAAATAGGAGGAGAATTTATTGGTATCAATAACACTTTACAAATAAAAAGCTAGATGAGATATAAAAATAATATAAAAGTAACATGTTGATTGACTATCGGGGAGAGAGACCAAATAAATAGCTAGTGACTCTCAAATAGCTAGCAACTAATAAATATCTAATCTAGCCCGCTCTCCTAAAAACATCTCTCTCACATAACTCTCAACTATAGTGTTTATTTTTTTTCTTATTTAGATGTCTTATCTAGCTAGCGATTTGTAAAGTGACATTGATAGCCAATAAAAATTGTTTCTAGCTAGCGATTTGGTAACTATTGGAGACGCCCTGACACGACGTTCCTATCCCCGATGCCTGTGTTCGCCTGCACCGTAATCTCGAACCTGGCTCATTCTGGTCCAGACTGTTGCAAGTAGCGACGGGCGCTCCACTGGTCGGACTACCTACACGGAGCAATCATATCGGTCACGAGTGCCCACTAGTGGCAGGGCTAGCTTTCACCAGCCCGTGGACTCAACTTTAACATTGGTCGGACTACTAATCACCTATAATTTTAGAAAATTAATGGGAATTGACTATAATGATGTGTTTATGAAATAAAGCAACCATGTTTTCTCAATTTCATCTTTTATGCAAACTTGTTTAGTGTTCTTATAAGGATATATTTTATTTGATCTTTTTTTTCAAACTTGTTTAGTGTTCTTATAAGGATATATTTTTGGTTTTGGTCCAAATTTGTGCTCTACATTTGGCTAAACAACAAACAGCTTGTTCATTACTTGATTAGGTAAGCCCCCAAATTATAACCTCACGCCTACCACCACAACTGGCACAACAACCTCTCCATGATCTCTCTAAGCCTGATCTTAGATGGCATCGAGGAAGAAGGCTGTCGTGACATCCATGGTTTTGGCATAAAAATCGAGTGTTAGATGGTAAATTACATAAACATTCGAGTGACGGTATGGCATTTAGTATTTCTCAATTTATTATTTATAAAATTTATAACTAAAATATAAAAGAACTAGATAGCAAAGTAGTTAGTACAAAATGAGAGCCTAATAGTCGTTACGCTGCCTAGCCTGATTCATCCAATGCAAGCCTTCTACACAAGTCTAGTAGAAGGCCACAGACAACTTCTAGAGCACTCAATCAAACAAGAACGCTAACATTACTCTAGTGTACCAAAACTAGTGAACCAACTAAAGTATTTATTTATTTCTACTAAGTTTATGTATGAAGTTTGGACGAGACTTTATTCCTTACAACAATTTTTCTCATATTTGTTGTGTTTTAACTAAATATGTACTAAACTCACTTCAACCCGCAGAATACAGTTCTAAGGGCTTGTTTCAATATAAGAGCTAATTGTGCTATTTTTTTTTTTTTTTTTTGGATAAGTCTTCTAGTAGTTGTTAGCCATTTATGTAGCCAATCATACCTAATTTTGGCTAATTTTGAGTTTCAACTAATAACAAACTATGTGTATCAACTTAACCCTGTGATTAGTGGTTTTGCTGGCATCTATTTAAGGTAAAGCTAGATTTCATTCTAATTGGCCATGTATTCTGCTTAGACCTAACAACATCACATAATATGGATAAACAGACCCTTTGTTTTAAAGTTACCGGGGCAAAATCACAAAAATTAAAATATGAGTAAAATCACCATTGCAGTCCAAAATTGGGGTATAAATACAAAGTTTCCAATTATTAAATAAATTTTATTGCAGATGATTCAATATAACAGTCTAGATTTTTGCCGCATTAATGTAAACTAAACTAAAGAGATGTTTCACAAATTCTAGTAAAATTATATATTTAATGATTTACTATAGATTATACAAAATCGTGTAAAATGCTTTAAGTTTTGTTCACTGACGTTCTTCGTTTCCCTCTCATTTTTTTTCAGCTAAATTTTGCTTTCGCGCGCAGTGATTAGAATCCGCGCTGAATCTCCACGCCCCAACCGGTGGCACATATTCACATCCCATGACCGGGCGCAAAAAAAAAAAAAAAAGAAGGGGCGCGGGCAGGTGCAACCGTGAAAAAAAGAGAAGCGCGGGAAAATTGCCCACCACTCGTGTGACTTATCCCCTCCGCTCCTCCCCCCATTCCCCGATTCCATCTCCTCCGCATTCTCCTCCCCACCATCGTTCATTCTCAAGTTGTCCCTTCTCCACCCTCCGCGCCGCCGCCCCTGTGTTCCTCCGCCCTCGACGCGCCCTTCTTCGCGTGTTTGGCAGTGGAACTCCCACATAGCGTGGACTGCCTTGAAGATTCGGAGATGAGCATCGCACCTCCGTACAGAGGCGGCCATGGAGGGGGGTTGAAGCACCGATCCAATGAGGGGCACCTCGATCTGGCGGGGAAGGAGCTGCTACAGCGTGGCCATCGTAATGTGCGGGTGCTGCAGCGCGTCCGGGCGCCAGCATGACCTCCGCGTCGACATCATGGTCAATAGAGGTATGCACACCTTGCCAGCTGGTCCCTCCCCGCCATGCTTACATCTCGGCAGCGGCCAGTTGCAACCATTGGTATTGGCTGATGCAATGCCGACAGGTGTTTGAGGAAATGCAGGAAAGACGGTTGGTGATTCTATTTTTAAATTGTTTTGGATTAGATAGAAAAAGTTTTGATTTCTTAACTAGTTTGGTACTGAAATACAATGTCTGCAATAAGTTTTTCTTTCTCTATGCATTGCAGAGAGTTGCTGCAGTAGGTGGAGTGCACGCTGCTGTCGGTGGGGCTCGCCTAGAACGACCGCAGTGAGGGCAGCAGCAAGCAGGCTTCCTGGTTCGATCTGCTTCACCCCCTGGATTAGTATAACCTCTTCCTTCTCCAATTCTCGCATCACATCTTTCTGATATCTGCCATCTCCAACTTTGTTATTTGTTGTAGCACCACTCACAAATGGGTATTCTGGCAATTAGGTTCAGTAGCCACGTAGGGGAGGTGTTTGTCGAAATTTCCGAGAGAAATGTGCTTGCGGTTTTTACCATGTGTTTTGTTCTAATCTGTGTTTTTTTTCCTTTCTGGATATTTGAGCCGGATCACTCGAACTTATTCAACCAAACATTGTGTTGAATCCAATGACTATACTGTATATGGTGAATATATGGCGGTTGAGTATCACCTGCGATCTCTCAGACAATATGTATGTTTTTCCACCATTTATATAACAAATAATGTTTGTTTTTCCCAATTGACATCTGTTAGAAGACTAAAAATCATGTGTGCCCAAAGGGCAAGGGTGCCCAATCAGCCCTCCGTAGAAAATGATGTTTGCCAGAAAAGCTAAAATTGTCAAACTGCATTTTCTATCAATGTAGTGGTTGCAATCTCTCTATATATATTCTGCGACTTCTCTATGTGATGTTTTTGAATTTCTGGGCTTACTTATATCTAGAGATATTGAAAGACCGACAAAGTTGCAGCTGCTTATTTAGAGGTCTTGTATCTTGATAAAATAATTTATTTATTTGCCCATAGGCTTACACATGTGCTAAGATTACAGAGGCTGCCGCCATGCTCGCTTGAGGGTAACTTCGTCGCCTTCACCTCATCTAAGGTCTGCAATGCTAATTGACACTAACTGCAGGTTTGCTGTTGGTTATTAATTTTGCCTTCTTCGACAGATCATGTGCTCACTGGTACGTCTACTCCAGTACAGTATTTGGGCTACTTCAACTGTAGCAAAATGTTTTTTTCTCTATACATTGGAGTTGGAACATTTAACTGAATAATAAACTATTTAATTTTGCATTGAATTACCTAAAATATAGGGTACCTGAACAGATTATACAAATGGTTTCAAATTTGTTTAGGCATTTGATTTGTAGTTGTGGCTTATATATACTCTTACTCAATCGAAAATCATTGTCAATACTATTGAAATTGTGTGTGCCACCTAAAAAGCAATTTAGTAGTGATATTTTTTTGGTGTACAGTCAATTACATGCGGCACAAGAAACTGAACAAATATAATTCTAGCCAACGTTGTGTGAACAGTATGCCCGTTAACTTAATAGAGAGGTATTTATTCATATATATTCAGTGGTTTTTTCTAATTCCATGTGACCATCCAATTCAGAACTGTGAGTTGAGGTTAGATTTTTTTGAATCTTGCTCTAGTGTCAGCCTAATTTGCTATCAATGCTTACCCTACAACTAGAAAGTTGCCATCCAAGGTTTCAGCATTCTGGCATTATGGGATTCTCTTCAAACACTATATACTCTTGCTGCAGGCCATCGATGTAGTCCTTATTTGTATAGCTACACACACAATAATTCCTTTCTTTCTAACCTTGGCTGCTTTCTGATAAACAGGTTAATCCAACGGTGTGCCAAATCCATACTCTATGCTGAAAGTAGGACTACTGCTTGTAAATTAAATTCCTATGCTATTATGTATCCCTACTATGATCTATACTTCTTTGAATGGCGCGTGTTCAGGAAGGGGCTGGAAGGTGGATGATAAGAATGAAAACTATTGGTGGGTTTGTTGATGGTGCAAGGCGATAAACAGTGATAAGAATGATTTCTTAAGACAAGATGCAAGATTGCTGCTCTGATTTCTCCTCCTAATCTTGCTATTAACAACCTCATGGAATACTTAGTTGCTATTAGAAAGCCTAGCTGTCTCCTGTGCATGCGTAATGAGAATATAGTGACATCAAAGTTTATTATATGCAATAGTTCATTCAGTGCATAAGATATCCATTGCCAAGACTTGCGATTGTTTCTGCCTCACTTGTTTTGACATCGTCCTTTTCTGCGCTCTATTTTTGACGTGAACCTTTTCTGCACTCTTGGTAATATGTATTAATACACTGGCTTTAAAATGAGAAAACTTAGCAAGCCACCATTGGTATTTCAGGGAAATCTCCTATACTTTCCATCTCACTGCAGGTTATGCATCAAGTTGCAGGTTCCTGTATGAAGTATATGTTGACCACAATTGACTAGCAATGCCCTCATGGCCAAAATTCTTTTTGTGGTTTATAGATTGCACTATATGCTGATGTGATTCATCCAAGCCTTTTATCAGCTAAAGCACCATGCTAAGCATGCCAATATTCTGGATTTTATAAATATCCATGTAGTAGCACAAAGGTCATTGTTGCACACGAACTTTCTGTGGAACTATGCTTAGGTTATAACATGGGAGACAATGCTATTTTGTGAAATGTGAGTGTTTCATTCAAGGTAGAGTGATATTTTGTTACTTGTAAAATGTAATTTGAACAATATCAGAGAGATGGTAGTAATACCGTCCGTGAGATCGAGTGACAAGCATGGACAATAAGCTTGTGTGTGTACTATTATAAATATAATTTTATGCCTTATCTATTTTTAGTTCTATGTTGTAATGGGACAAAAAGGAGAGCGGGCTATTGGAACACAAAATAAATCATAAATTTGGCTACGACATATCATACTTTTGTACTACACAGTGCCATCTATGAAACATGTGGCCCTCAAAAAAAAAAAAAAAAAAAAAACTGAAACATGTTATCTTCCTTCGTTGGAGGCAACGCGACAAGTAATAATTGTAGCAAGGCACTTGTGGCCCATCACATGTTTCTGCCTCTTGCAACGTAAAACATTCGAAGCAATAGTGACCATGTGTCGCATCGAAGCACTACTAAACTGATGCAATAAAAATCACATATTGCATCCCAGCAATCCGTTGCAATAGTACTTAATTGCATCCATACTCAAAACCGGTGCAATACCACCTACATATTGCATCAAAAATCAATGCTAATGCAACAGAAATTGACCGATGCAATAATTTCTACCTATTGCATCTTTGGTACAAAATCGGTGCGATATGCCATACCTATTGCATCGACATGAATTACTATCGCATCAAGTTCATTCCTGATGCAATAATGCTTACCTATTGCATCAGATTTTTCAAAATTGATCCAATAGCACCCACCTATTGCATCAGATTTGTGATTGATGCAAGGCGAAGCGATGCGATAGGGTTGAAAATTAGTACTCGTAGGAGCAGCCAGCAATAGCCAAATAGTAGTATGAGCAGCCAACAACAGACCGGCAATAGCAATAGTAGTAGGAGTAGATTAGTAGTAGAAGTAAGTGTAGCAACTTATGGTTAGCCAAATAGTAGTAGGAGCAAGTAGTAGTAGGAGCAGCCAGCAAGTAGTTGTAGGAGCAGCCAGCAACAGCCAGCAAGCAACTTAACAATGCATAGGAGTAAAATAGGGGGAGTAGTAGTATAGAGAGTAGGAGTAGTTAAGTAGTAGATTGAGTAGTAGAGTATTAGTAGTTAAGTAGTAGATTGAGTAGTAGTGACAGTGAGTGCACAAGTTGCATAAGCCCACAAAATTCAAGAAACTTCACAAAAATAGATAATGGCAGTGGCAAGTGCTCAGTAACAAATTTCATTGGCATCACAGGCAGCAATTAAAATTGAATCATAGGCTAGCCAAATTCAGTAATGCCAAATTCAGTTAAGCCAAATTCAGTTAAGGCATCACAGGCAGTACCACAGACAGTAACACAGGCAGAATCAGAGAGCATAAGTTGGCATTTGATCAGCATCATCAAAAAATTGGCATCACAAGCAGTGGCATATACTTAGCATTTAAAATTGGCACCACGGGCAGCAATCGAAATCGAATGGCATAATAGGTATTTAGGGTTTGTCATAATCACCAACAGGGGCCCGGACAACGGCGAACAGATGGGGAAGAAGGTCGAGCCAGGGAAGAGGAGGGCCCAGCGTACGGCACGACGCGTGGGAGCTCCTCGACACGAATGACGAGGAAGAGGCCGGGCCTACCCCAAAGGCACCTCGATGGCGGACCAAGAGGTCACCTCGGCGTGGGGAAGGAGGGCGGGAGCATGGGGCCACGGACGAGGTCGATCTGGGGACAAGAAACGGGGGTGCCGTGGCGGATCTCCTCAGCATGGCGGACGGTGATGGCGGTGGCAGCTAGGGTTCCCTAGGCCCCTAGAGCTAGGATTTCGCCATGGATGTGGGGGACAAAGAAGAACAGCGTGGGGGTGCTCGCAGTGGTGGTGTAGGCAGGGGCGGGGACGCAGCGCAGGACACCGGCGATGGCGGCGATTGCAGAAAAAATCTGGCAGCCCTTCGGGACGAAATTGGATTGACCGAAGGACTTAGCCGATTCAGGGCCAAGGACTGCCTTATATAGCCTTCTATAAACTGAGGCGGACAAATAACAGTGCCCTCCATAATTAATATTAACCGAGGCGGGCGTCTTAGGGTGCTCGCCACGTTAATATTAACCATGGAGGGCGGCTTAGGGTGCCCGCTTCGGTTAATATTTTTCAAATTTTATGTTTTGATGAAATGCCTCAGTTAATTTCTTTTTTCAATATTTGTTGTACTACTAGTTGTTACAAAATGTTTGTAGTGTAGAGAGTAGTATTAGAAATAGTAGGGAGTAGTTGTAGTAGTGTAGTAGTGTAGGGAGAGTAACACATAATTAACACAAATGATGCATACATCAATATGAGTGTCATATATGGTTCCATTATAATAATAATTAGTTATGAAACTTCTCGTTAATCAATAAGTGACCACATTATTACATATATGTGTGGCATACATATCATTTTGTTGCAGGTGCTCCCCCAGTCTTTTTCTCACGTCGGGGCGAAACCAGGGCATCATCTTGGTCTTGTTGAAGCGGGTCGTGACCAACTTGATGTTTCGTGGATCATCGGTAAAGAGTGAGAGCTCTGCATAATTGTTGTATTCTTCGGGGCTCTGGACTCCATCAGCTCCCACAATCCTCTGCTTTCCTAACACAACCACATGCCTCTTGCTGTCCTTGGGCACCCCATAGTAGGCTACTTGCACGCAGCGGCTCTAGTACCCACTGATCATCTTTGTAGCCGACACTTTGGAGCTCCACGGTGGTTAGCCCATAGTCGTCCATGACAAACCCCTATGGTTTGACCCACTGGCACCGAAAGACAGCTAACTGTAGGTCATCGCCATAATCAAGTTCCCATATCTCTTTAATCTGCCCAAAGTATGTCCTGGTCTCCCCCATTGACTCGTCGATGCCCTCATATCGAACACCACTATTCTGTGCTGTGCTCTTCTTGTCCTTTTCTTTTGTGTGGAACCCGTATCCATTGATGCCATACCCTTGCCATGTGGTGATTTGGGTGGACAGGCCGGACGCAAGCCTTGCTTCATTGGATTCTCCATGGGGTATGTCCTGCTACGCTTTGATCCATGCCATGAAACTGATCTTGTGCTATTTGTGGACCCATTCCTCCGTGCGCTCTCCGTCATGAGCGGCGCGGATCTCCTCTAGGTGCATGTCAACATATGGTTCCATGACCACTAGCTGATGGAGGACACTGTGATGAGCTTGTTGCATCATTTTGTACTCAACATTTGTGCGTACTTTCCTCCTCGTGCAACCCATTCCTGAGGTTTTGCCTTCGTGCTGAGGGATAGGCAGGCCAATCACCCTTCCATCCTGGATGTATTTGGTGCAGCAGTTCGGGTGTGTATGCCTCGATCATAGACCCCTCCGGGTAGGCACGGTTAAGGACGTATCTGTTTAGGGTCAACATGAACCACTCGTGCGTCCACATCTAGTGCAGGTAGACGGGGCCTAGTTCCTATACCTAATCAACCATGTGCATCATCAAGTGTGGCATAATATCAAAGAAATATGGCGGGAGGCACATCTCAAGCTCGCAAAGAGTCTCCCTCGTCGTCCGCGTCTACGCGACGACCGGCATCCTCTTGTACCGACTCGCGCCGCAGTGCGGACAGCTCTGCAAGTTTTCATACTTGCCCCGATATAGTATACAGTGGTTAGGGCAAGCGTGGAACCTTTTTAAGCTTCATCGCCACTGGCCGGATCAGCTTCTTCGCACGATAGGTATTGGCGGGCACTTTGTTACCCTCTGGGTATGTGCCAGTAAGGATACATAACAGGTCATTGAAGCTAGTGTCGGACCAGCCATGGCAAGCCTTCAACATTAGCATCTAGAGGTTAAAACGCAGCGCCGTCCACTGCTTTGGACAGTCCTTATAGAGTGGATCAATTGCCACCTGCTTCATCTCTTTGAAAGTCTCCAGCCACCTCAGGCTCCCAAACAGAACGTCGCCATGGTCCATACGGTTAGCGATTGACTCAAAAAGGTCCGCTTTCTCAGGATCCCTCATAGGCTCACCGCCATCCCCATCGCCACCCCTACCGCCGTTGTCGTTAGCCATGTCTTGGACCAAATCATTCATCGTGATGTAATCACGATCTTCATTGTCGCCAGTACCAGCATTGCCGTGCCCACCCATTGCTGCTGCTGAAGAGGGTTGTTGTTGTCCTCTGTCAGGTTCTGCATTCACCGCTACCGTCGTTGCCGACGAGTTTCCTCCAGATGCACCGGCACTCGGATCCTTTGCTTCACCGTGAAACTTCCAGACGGTGTAATCCTTGACGAAACCATACCGGACCAAGTGAGATTTCACCGTGTCATCTTCGTGGGCAAGAATGTTCTTGCAGCTCTTACATGAACAGATGGTGAGTTCTCGCTTCAGACTCAGACGATGCCTTTTCGTAGTGACAATAAACTTTGTCACATGATCCAGGTAAGCTTTATCCAGCCTTGATGTCTTGTACATCCATTCTCTGTCCATGACCGCGAACACCTTGCACACGCAAACAACAAAAACTGCGCATATAAGCAGAGCAACATGGAAAAAAGGCAGCCGGGTAGCTCTAGATTTGATTTCTCTCTCCTCCATTTAGATCTAGATCTAGATCTTGAGAAAAAACACCCAAATCATGGAAAAGAGAGAGGATTGAGGGTTTGAGAGTGAGAATCAACCTCTTGCGGTTCCCTTCTTCAACAAATCCAAGGGCAAAACTTCTCCCCCTAGAAAATGGCCACTTTTTAGTGTTTTGAGGTCAAAACCCAAAAAAATGGAGGAGCCGTGGGGAAGAAGGGTGGGTGCAGCTGCATTTATAGCTCAGACTTAACCGCGGCAGGCATTTTAAGGAAACCGCCTCGGTTAATAACGATTAACCGAGACAGTTGCTTTAGAAAAAACCGCCTCGGTTAATATAACCAAGGCGGTTACGTCAGGGCAACCGCCTCGGTTAATACTCATTAACCGTGGCGGTTACGTTACAGTGCCTGCCTCGGCTAAGGATTTACCAAGGCTGTTGCTGACCAGGCTGCCCTG
This sequence comes from Hyparrhenia diplandra, assembly GCA_015847255.1. Taxonomy (NCBI): domain Eukaryota; kingdom Viridiplantae; phylum Streptophyta; class Magnoliopsida; order Poales; family Poaceae; genus Hyparrhenia; species Hyparrhenia diplandra. The sequence continues at coordinate 18,521 of JADLZK010004566.1, read as the reverse complement.
CCCCGAATAATCGAGGCGGGCAACCAGGCCGCCCGCCTCCGAGGCCATTTGCTAAACGCCGCACAAAAAAAATTTCTATAGTAGTGTACCTTGTGGAACGGTTTGGACTTGTGGAACGGATTGGACTTGTGAATTATATAATACTAGAAAAAGTGCCCGTGCGTTGCAACGGGTGATGGGTAAATATATCAGTACCATCGATTTAAACTGCAATAACTAATAATTTTTTTTTGTTATGAAGTTTGACGCAATAAGTATCTTGCGTATTATTTGACACATGACAAAAGTGTAGCCCTTGTCAAAAGGAGTTTGTAATAGTAAGTTTTTTTTAGTATTTTTTTATTGTTTTGATTTTCTATTATTTATAGAAGTCTTAATAAATGATTTAAAAGAAAAGAAAGAAAAAATTATGCTGTGGGACGGGCCATGATCATCGGGCCACTCACGGCTCAACCAGAAAGGGCCCGGTGTCCCGGTCCCGCATAATAGGTCCATGCGTACAAAAGAATAACAAAAGGAACCCTAAATTCTTTATAAACTGTTTAAGCCCTAATTAATTTGTCTTTGGTATATTTGCATCCAAAACACTATTGTTTATTTCTAATTCCTTTTTGTCCTCTTCCTTTGATCGTGAGAAAGGTCGGAGGTGGCCCATCATGGACCACGCTCGTCTCGCTAGATCGACGAACGAGACACCCCCATCGGTGCCCGCACTTGCGCATGACTCATGAGCAATCGAGAAAAATTTCCCATGCACCGTGCCTTTGCTTGCCGCTGCCCGCCGGGTCCCATGCCACCACACAAAAAGACCACATGATCCGAGCCACACCATAGATCCCGGCCAAACTGACCGCGACGCCAATTGCATTTGTTTTCTCAGAGTGCATGACGATAGGTCCCGCTTAGCTCTTTATTGTGGCCATCGAGTCATCGAATCGAGGATTCATCACGCGGATTGCTGACTTGTCGCGATTTCATTTGTGCTTCTCTCTCTCTGGCGACACGGCCCCGCCCACGTCGCCGTCGTGTGGAAGGCGTCGCCTCTCGATTCCAAATCCTGTGTGCGCGTACCACAGATACGGGGAGGGAGAGGGGAGGGGCAGGCGGACAGGAGGCGGACAGGAGAAGGGGTGAACGGGCAGAAATTTTTATACTACGCGTACGTGTAGGCCACGACGGGTTAGGAAGGAGGCCGAGTCCGCGGGCAGAAAAAAAGGCAAGGTGAAAAAAAGAGGTAGAAAACGGTGGCAGAAAAAGGTGAAAAAAAGATGTGGGACTGAAATTTTCTCTCTTTATTAGTAGGTATATATTCTTGTGCTTGTGGATACAATGTTTGAATTATATATGTATATATGTTCTGGTCAGATCTGAGTTTTCAAAAAAAAAATTAATAGGGGTGGCTGGTGTTAAGGCCGCCCTAACAAATCATTTTTGTAGAGGCGGCCTCGCGCGCGCGCTCTCTCTCTCTCTATATAGCAAACCAAAAGCATCGTAGCATAGCCTTGAAGCTGGAGTCTGAATTCCTGTGCTTCCGTGATTTGCTAGCAACTCGTAGCAATTGTCGTCAGCCGCCTCTGGATAGTTTTGCTTACCTGCTGATCTCCAACCAGCGAATTGCAGAGCATCTTCTCAGCAATTTCATAGGTGTGGTCTTACCTGCTGATCTCCAACCACCGGTGAATTGCAGAGCATCTTCTCAGCAATTTCATAGGTGTTTTCAGCTGTCAGCAGTACAGTAATGTATTGCCGCCCTCCCCCAAATAAGCACTACAGTAATGTATTGCTTGTTGCGTACAATCTGGGTTATTCGCTGTTTCTATTGTAGAGAACGATGACCATGAGCTTGACCTGCTTTTCATCACCTATGAAACCGTACCGTTTCTTCTGCATGCATGGTCCAACTAAGGATAGCAACGGGTCGGGTTCGGATCGGGTGGAGTCTCCGTGCACCCAAAACCAAAACCCGAACCCGAACCTGAACCCGAAACCGATTCGGGTGAAAATCCATCACCAAAACCAAACCCGCGGATACCCGAAACCCGAATGGATACCCGAAACCCACGGATATATATACACATATTGACATGTATAAATAAGAGGCAACAAATAATAAATATATTTTCATGAGTTAACTTTAAATAAATTTAATAATCTAAGTAAACAAGTTATTATTAACATATTATAAAAATGAGTATTAATTCCAAATGATTTATTTCGGATACCCATTGGATATCCACGGGTGGAAAACTAAACCCTAAACCGAACCCGAAAACCGTGGGTGAAAAAACATCCCAAACCCGAACCCGCATACCCGAAAACCCGCGGATACCCGAATGGATACCCAAAACCCACGGATATATATATACACATATTCACATGTATAAATAAGAGGCAACAAATAATAAATATTTTCATGAGTTAACTTTAAATAAATTTAATAATCTAAGTAAACAAGTTATTATTAACATATTATAAAAATGAGTATTAATTCCAAATGATTTATTTCGATACCCATTGGATATCCACGGGTGGAAAACTAAACCCGAAACCGAACCCGAAAACCATGGGTGAAAAAACATCCCCAAACCCGAACCCGCAGGACCCGAAACCCGCGGATACCTGCCCCAAACCCGATCCGCTGCCATCCTTAGGTCCAACGAATCATTTCCAAGAAAAATGGCACAACAGGTTTTAGGAATTTGTAAAAAGCATTATGTACAAAATAATTTGAAATGAAATGGCATTGAGATTGTGTGTGAACTCTATCTTTGCATTGGCTGCCTTCGTTCCATGCCACGCGTCCGAAGCCTAGGGCTATATCCACCGTGCACGCTGGTTCTACTCCTATTCAAACAAGTCAAACAAATGGGTTCCAGAAACGATTGCTAGTCAGAACTCAGAAGCATGCGCATCTAGGAATAACTGCGCAATTGCCACGCGTTCCATGCCACGCGTCCGAAGCCTAGGGCATATCCACCGTGCACGCTGGTTCTACTCCTATTCAAGTCAAACAAATGGGTTCCAGAAACGATTGCAAGCATGCGCATCTAGGAATAACTGCGCAATGATACTACTCCCATTTCAAAAAAAATCAAACAACCTTAACTTTGACTAAATATATACCAAAAACTACTACTCCCACTATTACGTTTTAGTTTTTCTAGATACATAAATTTTATTATGTATTTAGATAAATATAATGTCTAGATACATAATAAAATTAATATATCTAGAAAAGACATTTAATTTGGAACGGATGGGGTAATATCATTTGTGATATAAATGTCATTAAACTGATCACGTTATATACTTTTATAGTAAACCTAGCTAAAGATATAAATGCTGATATATGCTTTTTTAAACCTAGTCCAAGTTATTTATTGACTCTTGAGACCTCGTTTGGATGTTGACGCATTCAACTCAATAATCCACATGTTAGGTGGATTAGGGTGAAATTTAGTTCATGTTCCACTCTAATCCACCCCAACACATATGGATTGATGTGAATCTGACTATATCCAAACAAAGGCTGAAATGTGAGATGCGGATTTATTTGGGGACCGAGGAGTAGGTCGATTGAGTGGTCTATAAAAGGTACTGTAGTGCAGCCGCGTATAACTGAAATTTCTGGAGAAATAAAATGAAAACCGAGCAATGTGTTGCAGAGCTCCTCTGTTAGAAAGCTGAGCGTGATATCCTCCGCCTTTTTCTTTGTTGACAGAATCCTCCTGAGCTCCCTTGCACAAATTGCCCCATCCGATCCTCCAACAGCTGCACCGGAGCTAGCAAGCAAAGCTCCAACATATGTACACTTCACATGTGAGTAACCGAAATGTACTTTTTAATTAATGTCATTAGATCTTTGCTGTCGGTATTATAGTGGAGGTGCCCTATTCCATGACGAGGTGATGGGTTTTCAAATTCTTTTTCGTAACCCTCTTTTGTTTTTTTCTTTTGGGTTTGATTATTGTTTATTAATGTACTGAAGTTTCTCCTGCTTGTTCAGTTTATTTGGCCCCTCCTTAGTTGTTACTTTAAAAACACTCATCCCTAATACTCGATCTGTGCAACTGTGCCAGGAAAGTTGCCACCGACGCAGATAAGACATCACTAGCGGATAACACAGCCATAGAGATAGGCCTCCTTTATTTTAAGTGTTAAATTGTTTTCGTCCAAAAAAAAGACATTCTAATTTCTTCTTTTAAGTTAGGCTATTTTAAATTTGAACTTTTTTACCATGCTTGGAGAGACGTTGGGAAGCGTTATGATTGGTGGGCTCAAATGACAGAAGATGTTAAGAGGCGTCTATGAGGGCGGCATCAGGAAGCATTTGATGTGTCTATGGTTGGTGAACCCTTATGCGTATAAACGCTTCCGACGCCGGGGAGTTAGGACTCTGAATAAAAAAAGTGGTAATTTTTTTTATAATTCTTTTTAATAAGTTTGTAGTATAGTCTGATGGACGATTGAAGTAGTATAGTCTCCTGGGAAAAAAAAAAAGATCGAGGAAGTCTCTCGACCACACCAACCCCGGCCACTCGTTCTTCGTTCGATTCATGGCCCCGGTCATGGCTGCGGCTGCGTGCGAGGGTGAGGACGAGGGCGGCGGCGGCGGCAAGGGTGAGGGCGAGTGCAGGGCTCGCAGCCGGCCGGCGCTTGGCGTGGCAGCGCACAGCTGCTCAGCATGTTGCACGCATGCGCGCAGGGAGTGAGCGGAACAACGCAAGCATCCGCGCGGCCCGGTCGAGCTCGGACTCGAAGGTCACCGGAGCAGCCGACACTGATGCCGCAAACGGCAGCGCTCGACCAGATTTGGGCGAAGGTCCAATATTGAACTCCAGGGAGGGTCGCGCTAGTGCGTGAGAGCTCACCACGTGCTTGGCTGTGGTGGAGGAACGGAGACACCAAAGCCCAATAATGGCGGCGGTGGCGGACGGAGCTCGTAGGAACGGCCACCATAGTTCGTTTGGAGCTCGAGATGGGCCACGAGGAGGCACACGACCTGCCATGGACGCGGCGTGCGCACAGCTCGAGATTGCTGCGGCAACACGTAGGCTCGGTCTTCCGTTTTGTGCCGGTCGCACGGCGTGCGCCATGGACGCACGCGGAGCAGCATCCTCGTCGTCTCGTCCACGCGCTCCGTGCCATGGCCGCGAGCTCCGCGCGCCGTGCCAGCCACGAGCTCCGGCCCGTCCCGCCACAGGCCATGCGTGCACTGCCGCGCCCGCGCTGCCGGCGCCGCCACGCCATGGCCGCGAGCTCCAGCCCGCCCCGCCGCCGGCCTCGGGCGCTCTGCGGCGCCCGCCATGCTGCCCCCGCCGCGCTGGGCCAGCCCCGTGAACCACGGCCGCGCGCGCTTTCACCCCGCGGCCTGTGCCAGGCCTGCATCTCCCGACGTCTTGGACGAAAGATGGGAGCGGGAGGTAGATGATGACAAGCGGGGTCCGCATGGAAGTGAGACAGCGGGGAGAGAATGGCCTGCAATGCAAGAGATAAGGCAGGGGCAATGACCATATTGTATTTGGACGAATAAAATAAACAAAAATAGTAATTTTGCATAGGCATTAGGAGGCATTGAGGAAGCATTTCCAACTTATAAAGAAGATTTTAAACATTTATGACACCAGATACATACTACACAGTAAAAATATGTTCAATGATTGAATATAACAATACTTGTTTAGTGTATGTTTAATTGGGATTGACTAAAACTAATTGTTAGCTAAAGCTAAAAAATAACCAGCTAAATATTAGCCAATATATGTTCGGATCCCCGGCTAATAGGCACATACCCCGTACATCCCTAGCAATGAACTATTATCCCTTTGTCAGTTGTTAGTTAATTATGTTTTTGGCTAATGCACTAACAACTAGCCAAGGCATTAGCTAAAAAACTTGCCTGCCCATTAGTCCACTGGTCCTCTTGTTTGGATGATCTAGAGCTAATTTTTATCTGCTAGTTGTTACCCCATGAGATCCAAACATATTCTTAGGAATGTAAACTAGTGCATCAACTCGTGCACCTTCATGGGCTAGAATCACAAAAGACATGCTCTCTCAGTCCTAAAAAGAGTGTTGTTTTAGAATTTCGGACATCTTGTTTGACCATCCGTCTTATTCAAATTTTTTGTATAAATATAATTTATTTTATTATGACTTATTTTACCATTAGAGATACTTTAATAATAATTTATTTATTTTATAATTTACGTAAAATTTTTGAATAAAAACGAACGATCAAACATAATGTCTGAAAGTAAAAAGCATCACTCTTTTTTTGGGACGGAGAGAGGGCGATTAAATGCTGATGTTTAGAACTTATACCTACCAAATTACTTACATTAATCTGCATATTTTTCTCTTTGTTCATTTTCTAACAAAATAGACGATAGAAATAATTTGCAGTCTTTATCTAGCTATGACAAATATATCAATTGCATCTTCAGTATGCATTCAGTTGAGCCCTTAGCTTAAGGCTCCATGCATGTTATCATGATTCCATATTTTAATGTTCAAACTTTGATCTTGTTAGTTGCTATAGAATTTTAACACTCAAGTTAAATTCAAATTCTTGTGATTATTACATATTTTATGAACTCTCCTTTCTATTTATTTAGAAGTAAGAAATTTAGATCGAAAACACCCTTAAGTAATACGATGGCATAAACAGTCATTTAAACCTTCAGTTCATCGTTCAAAAGCTTAAAGTGAGATCTAGGAAGTATTAGTGGTGCTAACCTTAAGATAATGTTAACATCTAATCCTCATAATCACTTTTTACTAATAAAAATCCCAAACATCATGAAGGTATGTAGCCACCGTACCTTTGGTATGCTATGACCTCCCCCACTTCTACGATGTTTGAATTTTCTTCTCAAAAAATTATATATGCAATAATATTACTTTATAAAAATAGGGTTCTTACTATTATAGTATCAATATGTCAACATTTTAGTTAAAATGTATAAATTTATCTGAAGTAACAATTTATATTTTTCATGGATATTCATATAATTTTAAATAATTTGTCAGCATCATTCATATATGGGTCTTTAAGGAGATATATTTCATGATTGAAATGTAACATATACATCTATCGCTCATACATGCATGCATACTTGATCTGCATAATGTCACAACATGTATGTTTACTTTAATCATTGTTTAATATATCAATATTAAAAGAAGTGGGTATTAATTAGAAACTTATATTATGTGTAATCTATGGCTATTTAAATATATTTTGTTATAGCAGAGGTAATTCAAATGTAGATTTAAAGGGATATTTTAGTTTTTTTAAATATTGGGAGGAGGTAACTCAAATGAAAATTTAAGGGTTTAGGTAGATTACCTATCATAATGATAGGTGTACAATTAGATGCAAATTTAGGATTGCTTTAGGTTATGTTCCATAATGATATAAGCAGGCAATTTAGATAGGACAAAAAAATATTGATAAAAGTGTATAAACTTTTTAAAACACTGACTTATAAAATTTAATGTCCTAGAGTATTATTAATATGATTGAGTTAACAGTGTCAGTGATACATGAATTGATGCGGGAACATTTTACTAGAATTGATAATTAATCTATTAAATAAATTTTTATCCTAATACATGCATGCTACTTGGTCTACATGGTGGCACATAGCATTATTCTTACTTTAAATATTTTAAAATGTTAAAAGTATATAATTTAGAATACACACACTTTATGATTATTAAACTATTTTCCGTAATAGCAATAAAGTGGATAATTTAGATGTCAATAAAGGTGTTACTTTATATTGTATTCTATAATAACATATGAGTAATTTAGCTGTGCCATATTCGCTATCTTCTGAGTTCTAACTTAACCCAATGCCACAACATGACGCAAGCGCAAGGCGCACACACTCTCCCATTCGTCCACCAATCTGGCTTCTCTCTTTCTCTCGCAATGACTCGATCTAGTCGATCTCGATTCAGTGCTATGGCTCTCGCGCTCTAGCCAAACAATCTGTATGTAGCGCCGTAGTGGCTAGTGGCTGCTAGCGAGTAGCATCCACTACCATTGGCCAGCGGTAGCGGCCAACAGCAAACATTAGCCCATGTTATTCCACCTTCAAAAGTGGTCTAGGAGGTGTCAAGTGTTATGGTGTTACATCACCGGTCACTATGTTAACTGGTGTGAATGTTTTTATCGTTGGCTGGATTGTAGACCTTTGCAAAATGAAAGAGGAAGGAAATTGATTGATTTGAAATCCACATAGGAAAAGAACTGTGTAAAATAGGATATATATGTTTAGTTTGAACAATTTAGCCTTTAATGTATATATGATAAAATGCACTTTCTCATATATACCCAACGTCCAAATCCCGACTCCACATCTACTCTTGAGTATCCATGTTGTTTCATTTATACACAATTGCTATAAAATAGCAGGGATGAGAGTTAGTGACCAGCATGATGAGGTATTCTGTAGTTAGTGTTCGACTTCTCTAGCGAAGTCCAATCACTCTCCATAGACTAGCTAGATTCAAGGATCACTGTCGGGTTTAAACTCAGCATCATTGTCGAAATCAGTTTGGATCCGACAACAGGGAATCGGCTAGTGATGGGGCTTGCCTATCACTATCGGATCCAGACCCGGTTGTGACAGTAAGATATCACTGCAGGTCTAGCCCATTAATCGACAGTGATAGGATCTCACTGTCGGGTCAGGCCTCTACTCGGTAGTGAGAATATTGTACTCACTACCGGCTTAGTGGCTTCAATCTGGCAGTGGCCATTGTTTCTGAATTATTTTGTGATATTTTACTGTTACATTTTTAAATAGAGGTTAGTGTCTAATATTCTCACATTTGATATTATTAATGCATCACATATATATCACTGCCATCAAGATTATACTATCACTGCCATCAAGATTATACTACAATTACGCAGCGTGCTTCAATCGATAATGTATATATTGCAATTAGATCACTTCAAACTAGAACACTCTCTGCTTGTATAATTATGAACCTGCATATAAAATGTTGAATGTTCCTCCTGTCTCACCACCTCTTCCTCGTGACTAGTTGGTTTTGCATTCCTATAAACTTCAGCTCATCAGCTCACAAGTGTCAAGATTTTCTCACCGTCACTAAAGCTAAAAGATATTGAAATGCACAAGTGTTACCCAAAATAGTAGCGTGCTTCATTGAATTAACAAATATACATAAAATGGAAATTATACCCACAAATAATTCTCCAGCAAATAAATCATCACCGATGAACTGGTGCATTGTTCGCATCACATAGAACCCGAATTAGTTGTTGGACAGCGGCTGTGATAGGGTAAACATGCCTTGAACTATCGTGAAATCTGTCCAGTAAGGTCTATGCACCTTTCTCGTCTTACACGATACTCAGTGAATGCTATATGTGAGATTTTAAAGTGTGAAGGTCATACATATGCGAAATACAAATGAGCTTCACTATTAAAATACAAATATTATTGGCTTCAGTTTCCTGTTTAGTATGTCTCCGAGAGGTTTGATATGACTTAGTGACCTCCTCTTTGAGTCATAGACATCAATCTTGCTTTTATCCAACATTATATCTGAGACGACGTAATGGGAACTGCAATCACGAAAGTCCAATACAAATTAGTCCTAAAATTATTTAATAACCTTGACCGAGGCAAATAAAGAAGCACCAAGTTAGGGAAGCACATACTCGTAGTTGTAGTTTATTGACATTCTAGGAAAATCTTGGTCAAAATGATGATGATATCGTCTTTATTAGCATTGATATATCTGCATGTATTCTCGTTTATTCGGACAGGGTCCAAGAAGGTTATATGAGTATTCTCTCTCATGATGTATTATTGTGCCTCCACACTGCATAAGTAAGAAATGATCACATCCTATATTTATCAGTTGGTATAAGACGCAGTGTGACATATCCTGTGGATTGTTACTTACATATTTCACAAACTCATTATTTGAAGGTTGAGGTCACGCTTCTAGAAAAAAAAGAAGACAATTGAAGTCGGCCCACATTTGTTTCTTCATCTCTATGATATATCTCAGGTGGGATCCTAACCTGAACATTTTATTTCCCGCTTTGTCTGTCATTTGTACGAATCGTTTAGCTGTCTCATCCTTGTCAGCAATTTACGAAGCTCATTTGCATCCTTGATTAAATCTTTGCCATGCTGACATTTGTATGCAACGAGTGCAACTTCAAATTCAAGGCATCCTTGCTCAATCAACGTGCACTCTTACTCAGTTAAGCCCATCTCTTCGGAGTGTTTCTGTTGTCTTTTTTAGCCAGATGTACTTGTTAGCTTATTTTTTGATTGTATGGTTTTTGTGTCTGTCATCGTAGTCTGAATCCACTGGAATATACCTGGTATAATTTATGTTTTCAATGCGGCGCGTATTGCTTGCCCACTTATTTTCCACTGTTGATCCGCTTCTTTCATTAGGCTAGTCACGCTTCGACTCATCTCCTTGCTTTTTCCATGAGCAGAAGCCTTAGTTGTCGATGCATTTGACCTTTTATTCGATCCTGACCTTGATGATGTGCAGCCTTGATCCCAAAAGTTAGCTGTCTAAGGTTAGTCAAAACTTGAAACAAGGGGTCCTCAACCTTCCCGCCATTCAATCCCATCTCATTTCTAGTCTAAATCTAAATCTAAATAGTAATTGTTACGGTAGTGCACATGATGAGTACATAGAGGGGAGGGAGGAGGAAGAACAAACTGATGGCAGGTGGAGCGCCCACTCACCACCTCGGAATTGGAGGGTATTCAGAGCTCAACATCTCTTGTCCTAGGAACTAGGGTGAGGTGAAGATTGGAGGTTTATTTGTTTACTATACTCCAAATCCAGCATGAGCCATCCATCTAACACCTATAAGGCTTAAATAAGTGATCTCTCTTTGCATAAGGTTTTGTTAAAGCTCTAATTTTGCTTGCACATAGATGGTTGAATGCTCTATTATTCTTCCATATTTTGGTTGAAATTTTCATGCACTTATAGTAGTGCTATATGCGTTGGCAGTATGGTAGCAAAATAAGGTGTGTGGTAGTACCAGATGTGCACTCCTAGACATGTACACGTGCATGGTCAAGCATAACATGCTCATGAGAATTGAAAATGTGATTTATACCAGATATGCATGCATCAAAAATGAAAGATGATATAAGATGTAATTTTTTAAACTAGAAAAGAAGCAAATAAAATTAATGTATCCTCTTCTTCTTCCTATTTATGGTCCTCACTTGCGATGTGGGAAACTTGAGCATATGAACCTTTAGACAAAGCCTGCTAACCCTATGGATTTTTTTTTTCACGAACATGCCTTAGCATAAATTTCATTAATAGGAGAACTAAACATATAGGTATTATACATGGTGCATGTCATGTTCCTATTTCTCATGCATAATCGAGAGTGTGGGGGTGTCAATATATAATGCAAGTATAATATGATATGAGCCCTTGGGTTGAAAAAATGGAGTCATCATATATAAGGCCATTTTGTAGCGTTCTTTGGAGCAATTTCTCTATGAAAATCACTTGTGCTTAGCAAAATAGTAAGAATTCACACAGATTCTAGTAGAGATCAGACAAGAATCAATTGTCCATTTAATTGGTAGTTGGGAGCTAAACAACTACCTCCTCACTGCTCCTTATTCAATCCCCATTAGAATCATTCAAGAATCACTTTTCACCTACTCTCTTGTTAGAATCACTACATTAGAGAGTTAGGAGTGGAGCTCGACGTACTAAACGGGCCTTGTGATCATAAGTCAATTAGAGAAGGCAATTGGTCAAAATGATAATTATTTTCTTACTCTTATCTAATTTTATAGGGATGGCTAGGATTTGTTTACTTCTCTTACCTAAAGAGGTCCTTCTCTGTTGCTGATTCGAGTTGCTGGTATTTCACAGTTAGTCTTAGAACCCAAGCTATCGCTATTATTAACGACCTAACTGATCTAGCCTTCCTAGTCACATAGCCCTTATCTTGGTCAAAAAATTGCTTGAAGGAGCACTGGTGAGCTAAGCACTAGCCCTGCTGCAAGTGTTCGAAACACTCTTTTCTCATATGGCAACAATCTTCCTTATTTGCATGTAGGACCAAATAACATTGTGGAGCACGTCCCAAGCAAGAAATGGCAATGACCGTAGTGAATGAATCCAAGGGGATGATAGGTCCCCTTCTTGACAAGCTCACTAAACTAGTTGAGGACAGGTACGCTAACCTCATATGTGTGTCTAGTGATATTGTGTTTCTAAGGGATGAGCTCCACACCATAAATGCTATCCTTGAGAAGCTAGAGAATACCGATGAACTTGATCCTACAGTTAAGGATTGGAGGGACAAAGTGCGAGAGATGGGATACGATATCGAAGATCTCATCGATGAATTCATGCACTGTGCAGCAAGTGACGATGAGAAGGCTGGCTTTATTGATAAGGTTATTCACTTTCTCAAGACTTTGAGGACCAATCTTGAGATGGCAAAGAAGGTCAAGGATCTCAAGAATCGTCTAAAGGAGATAAATGAACGACGTAAGAGGTACAAATTTGATTGCATCTCTAATTCTAGACCAGTGGTCATTGATCCTCGGTTACCAGCACTCTATAGTGAGGTAGCCAATCTTGTGGGTATTGAAGGACCAAGGGAAGATGTTATAAAGTTGTTGACAGATACGGATCAACAATTGAAGGTTCTATCAATTGTCGGTTTTGGAGGTCTGGGTAAAACCACACTTGCCAAAGAGGTGTATAATAAAATTGGAGATCAATTCAACACCAAGGTATTTGTTTCAGTATCCCAAAGACCTGATATAGTAAGACTTCTCAATGGCATACAATCTAAACTCAATATAGAGATATCTTCCCCAATATTTGACGTTAAAGACATCATTGACAGCATCAGAGCACATCTACAACATATCAGGTCACTCTCTACATTCAAATAATAGTGCTTGGATTAACTCTTGTAACTATGACATTCATGGAATAGATGTTTAAATTTTAATACTCTATTCTAATAAGTCTTGCCCTTATTATGCAATTGAACTTATACAGGAAACATAGTCGAGCATGAGACATGGAGTCAACTTGAAAAAGTCTTGTAAGAAAAATCATAAGAACAAGAATATCATCATCACTATTCTTGAGTCAGCGCTTGTTTGGATCGATGTGCTTGTATTCACCCAAATCCACATTTGTTGGGGTGGATGGGGTGTAATTTAGTTTAATTTCCACCCTAATCCACTCTAGCACATGTGTGTTGAGGTGAACACGAGTGCAGCCAAACAAGCCCTTAAGTGGAGAGTGTTACAATTTAGCTCCTATGATTTTGTGATCACAAAGGAGAACAAGGAGTAGATCTGTTGATTAGTGCCTCTAGGTGAGAGGAGAGTGGCCTAAGCTCGAACCCACCCCCATCAATTTGGGGCTATTTCCCTTAGAAACTACTTTCAATGAGTTGCCTAACTAGTTAGGGTCCAGTACTCCTTTATCATAAACTTAAAAATTACCCAGGGGGTCCCTCCTTAATCTCAAAGAAAAAAAGTAGTATGCAAAGAGATCACATACATAAATTAAATGGGAAAATAGACCTTTTTGTAGAAGTAGGATTTCTCTCATTGAAGTTGGAAATAAATCTGAAGATGCCTTGCCATTTCATTTATATAAAATTCAGACAGGATACTTATAAGCCACTATGGTAGAGATATTGCTATAAGTGCCACTGACAAGGGATGTTTTTACTGGTTTTCAGTAGTGCTTTAAGTTGCGGGCTAAGGCATTTAGTGATCTACCTCTTGAAACAGCAAATACCTAGCTAAATCGGGCTATATAGCAGAAGATAAGGGCCAAATTGTACATTGGAGCAAGTATCTAGATCCTCGTTAGACAACTATAGTTGGAGATAGTGGCAGCTATAGCCGGAGATTTAGAGCCTTGGTTTTCAGACAAGACGATTAAAAAAAGGTTTCTAGTGCTTTTATTGAAGCCTTATTCATTGGGAATCATTTGCTTTTTTAAATTTGGTATAAATTAAGGTTATCGCCATTGTAACATTAGGGAACATGATTAAGAATAGTCATGATTTTGCATAGAAGTTCTTCCTTGTTTATTTATTGTTCAAACCAATTCAGATTTCAATGTTATGTGATCATTTATTATTGTACTCATGTATTGTTTTACTTGTGTGGAAACAATTTCACAGGTACTTAGTTGTAGTTGATGATTTGTGGGATGTGCCCACTTGGGATATTATTCGCACTGCTTTTCCAGAAAATGATTTGGCTAGTAAAGTAATTGTGACCACACGAGTGGAAGATGTAGCTAGCTGGGCAAGCTGCAGTAACCACTTCATTTACATAATGAAACCCCTTAGTGACGAAGACTCAAGAAAGTTATTCTGTAACAGGATATTCGGCTCAGAAGATAGTTGCCCTTCCCAATTTCATGATGTAACAGCTGAAATTCTTAAGAAGTGTGGCGGTTTACCTCTAGCCATTATTACAATAGCTAGCCTATTAGCTAATCGACCAGCACCAAGACTGAAGGAATGGGAGAGTGTTCGGAATACAATAGGAACGACACAGGGTTCTTCCACATATCCCATGTTAGAACGGATACGGCAAATTTTATACCTTAGCTACAAGGATCTTCCGTGCCATCTCAGGACATGCTTCCTATACCTTGGCATCTATCCAGAGGACTTTGTCATTAACAGGGATGATTTGAGCAGACAATGGGTAGCAGAAGGCTTTGTCCACCATTTGCATGGGCGAGATTTAGAGGATGTTTGTAAGAGTTATTTCAATGAACTTATCAACAGGAGCTTGATTCAACCTGAAGGAACTGAATTCGGGGAGGTGGTTTCTTGTAGAGTCCATGATATGATGCTGGATCTAATACTAAGTAGGTGTGCAGAGGTAAACTTTATCAGCGTGGCAGAAAATGTAGAAGAAATAATGATAGGGCAACAAGATTACAAGATTCGTCGACTTCTATTAAACCTGCAGAGAGATGGAGATGCCACCATAGTACCAGGGAGTACTGCTACTTGCCTGGCGCGACTCCGATCACTCTATCTATTTCGTGGGTCACTATCTGTTTTATCATTGTCCAAGTACATGAGATCACTGACGTTATACTTGAGAAATGCTACTAGTTATGCACCCAATGGAAGAGTTGATTTGACTGCAATTGGACAGTTGTTTCAGCTGAGGTATTTGAAGGTTATACAATACAATCATTCAGTCATAGAGCTCCCTACTAAATTTCAGGGTCTTCAGCATTTGGCGACTTTAGAGATAGATTGCACAAATGAAATAAGCCTGCCATCAGACATTGTTCATTTGCCTCGCTTGTCCCACCTGATTTTTCCAGGTGGGTTCATACGGCTACCTAATGGGATAGGCAACCTGAAGTCCCTGCACATTCTTCGGAACCTGGATACGTTGAGTCTGGACAACGTCAAGGGCCTTGGTGAGCTGACCAACCTGAGGGACCTCGAGTTCTGTAGCAGCTCGACCTCGATGGTGACAGTGATTGATTCCTTGATACCTTCACTTGGAAAACTCTGCAACCTCAGACGTCTTCGCGTAGATTACAGCGAAGACGTCTACGATGACGAGAACGACCGAGTGGACTCACTGTCCCAGCCCCCTCTCTGTATAGAGAAGCTTGATCTGGTCGGATGGAAGTTGCCTCAGATTCCTAGGTGGATCAGTGGTGACCTCCGAAACCTCTACTCCCTAGCTCTCAAAATTGCACAGGTATCAACCGACAGCGTTGGTGTCCTGGGAGAGCTTCCCTCGCTCATTAACCTAGTCATGAACGTCCAGCGTGGCACGGCTCAGAGTCAGGATAGCTCTGCCATCGTGCGGTTGGACACGGGGTTCCCAGCCCTGGAGTGCTTTAAAACCATCTGGGCTGGGGATGTTATACCAGACCTGCGATTCGAAGCAGGGGCTATGCCCAGTCTCCAAGTGCTCACTCTATCATACAGGAGTACTGGGTGGAGCGGCGCGGCGCCGGTCGGCTTGCACCACCTCCTAAACCTCCGGCAAATCGATGTGTTGTACAGAGTTAGACAAGATGTGGAGGACCAAACCAGGCGTGTGTTCACAGAAGCACTAGAAGCACACAGGAACCGCCCCGTGCTTCACCTGCACCCTACCGGGAGCATGGGGAGATGATGTGATTCCTTATCCTGTCAAATAGCATTCCCTTCCTTCCTTGTGTATCCTGAAACTAACTAGCCGACTGACTGACACTTTCCTTCTTTTTTTTTTTTTTCCTATTGCCTAGTGAATGTCCTGTCCTGCATGCGCAGGGCAGAGCCAAATCCAGTCGATCGGGAGAGGGGAGGCAAAAAATAGGGGCATGTGGGACGATGGTTGAACACCTTTGCCCCATAGCGCAATACAAGTGGGGCCCCAAGCCTCCAAGAGAGGATGCACCCAGAAGCCTAGAAATGTATGGGCACAGCCAGCCACATCTACCACTGCATGATCAGACTAGGCCGGGCAACCCGGTTTTCCCACAACGAAGGACCCGACCAGTCCATAACCAATGTCATTTGAAGTCATGACGCGGGCTAAGGTTCTGCTCAGTCAGGTGACCTCAATTATAACTCTTTAGTCCCCTCTTGCTGAAATCAAGATAGCAGCCAAATCAATTCAACGAGGTGGCAGCTTCACATGTTACCAATTGCATGCGCTGCACCACAAGTAGGGAGCCTTTTTTTAACCTTGGCATGTATGTGTGTATGTGTTTGGTTGTGTTTAAGTTAAACAACTGTAAAGTTTATTGATGGTTGAGTACTTTTGTTACGGATGCCATTCTATAGTTGTTCAGATTGTACTATGTATGCTATTACATTACATGTACATGTACTTTATGTGACTTTACATACCGCACTAATGGATGACTTTACGATGAAGAGCAAGCAGTGACTTTATGAAGAGCTGGGACTGGGAGGCCACGCCAATGCCGCGCCGCGCGCGTTGTCAGATCTTGGCGGTGCCGTCTGCCGTGCGCGCGCACGCCCGCCTCGCCACCACCCACCATAATGATAACTAGGCAGCCCCCCTCGCTTTCGAGCTGAGAGTAGCCATTGTTGCCGTATTGTACTAAAACGCGGGAGTACATGAGAAATAGCTAGCGAGACTTGTAGAAATGAGCAAACAAATTAAAAAGAAGAATACCGACCACAGAGGCCATTCAAAAGCTTACATGTATTAAAAAAAAGTGCACCCCTAAGAAGTGACATTAACCCATACAACATTCAGAAACATATATGTTTTAGCATAGCAGCAGCAAAGGCATGTTTATTGACTCCTCGTGATATTCATCATCATTCACAGGTAATATTTCTATTCCAGAAACATGTGATGTAGAAAGTAGCTTTGATTAGGACTTTATAGTAGACAGAAAATCAAGCACCGCAGTTGAAATTCTTGCTCTTAAACAAAACAGACACACAAAGAGGATTGAAGACATGCACCAAACATACTAACTACGTAGTCTGCAATCCACTATAATGAATTCATCATCACTCCGTAGCGTTATTTGTTTTCCAGAATCCTATGCTGTAGAAAGTAGCTTTTCATCAAATGCCAACATTTTAGAAGGCCATACCTAGATACATATTAGTAAAGAAATATTTTCTGAATTCTTTTGCTTATGCAATCAATCAAAGTCTGGAGGCCAAGAGATCAAGCGGAGTTCGCAAGCAGGTGGCAAACTCCAGTTTCACTGAGTAGGAACCTGTGAAGCATCAATAGAGTTAGTAAATGAAGTGTTGTAATAAGGTTGTTTCAATAAAGTGGGAAAGCAACAGCATCCTAGGATAGGAATATCAGTGGCGTATGAAACATGTAACTTATTCCCAAACCATGCCAATATGCAGGTGGTCCAAATTTACACGTTGCGCTCGAATCTGATCATCAAAATTCACAATAAGAATTCCAACATATGTGAATAAATGAGTCTAAAGAAAAGGGTAGAGAAAAAAAAAAAAAAACAGGTAATTGTCCTAATCAGTTTAAAAGCACTTTGAGAAAAAATAAGTGAAATAATCCTATAATCCTCTTTTAGAAAAACGAATGGAATGCTATGTACTTTAGTCAGCTTTACACCGTAGATGGAGTGTTGTACCTTCTTGAATCAGTAAAATGTGCTGTGCAAATACACGGTCATCGTCAGCTTAGTAACAAAAAGCAGGGGTTTTACCTGTACAGGGCCGGGCATTTACACAAACAGGTAGCGCATGTTAGACGGTTGGCAGCACACGTTGCAGCAGCGGCCAGTCACCTGCACGACGGGGGACACGGAGGGATGAAGGTCCTTGGGGAGCAGTCATGGAATGGATAAGGAGGAGAGGGTGTGGTCTCACCAGATCGGTCCGCTGAGCCGAGCCACCGCCGGCAATGGAGAGGAAGAGGCGATGCGCCGCGGCCAGGGCGAGCTGCAGAGAGGAGCCGCAGCCATTGGCAGAGGAAGAGGCGACCACG
>JADLZK010004565.1:0-15752 GCA_015847255.1 Hyparrhenia diplandra | reverse complement strand
AATATCTAACCTATCCACCCTAATCTCTATGTACCTTTCGTCGTTTCCCTTCTTGTTTCGGTACGTGAGGTCGCATAAAAAGAGATTTTCAATGGAATTCCAAGATTTCACTCTAAACCAGTGCTACCTTGAAGCCTATGACAAGTGATTTTAGAAAAACTCTAATGGTCCACTTATTCAAATTTAGGTTCTCTAGGGTTCGGCATTTGATTCACAACCGCGAAAAGTCTAGCGCCGATTCTATAGCCGGAGTGGAAACTTCTTTGTTTTGAGTTCAAGGGCTGAAATTAATTACAAATGTTTCTATTGTCACGTCCAGAAACATATATTAACGGTTGGGGAACGAAATGTAATTGATCCTACAACATCTAACCTATCCACCCTAACTTCCGATGTACCTTTCGTGTCGGTCGTTCCTTCTTGTTTTGCACGTAGGTCGGTCCACGAGATTTTCAATGGAATTCCAAGATTTCCCGCCCTAAACAAGTGCTACCTTGAAGCCTATGACAAGTGATTCTTAGAAAAAACTCTCTAATGGTCCACTTATTCAAATTTAGGTTCTCTAGGGTTCGGCATTTGATTCACAAACCGCAA
Source organism: Hyparrhenia diplandra (assembly GCA_015847255.1). Taxonomy (NCBI): domain Eukaryota; kingdom Viridiplantae; phylum Streptophyta; class Magnoliopsida; order Poales; family Poaceae; genus Hyparrhenia; species Hyparrhenia diplandra. Next base: position 15,158 of record JADLZK010004565.1, on the reverse strand, counting down.
AAAGTCTAGCTCGATTCTATAGCCTGATTGGAAACTTCTCTTTTGTTTTGAGTTCTCGCTGAAATTAGCGCAACAGTCTCTATTGTCACGTCCCGAAACATATATTAACGGTTGGGGAACGCAATGTAATTGATCCTACAACATCTAACCTATCCACCCTAACTTCCTATGTACCTTTCGTGTCGTTCCCTTCTTATTTCATGCATTTAGGTCCACCTCAAAGATTTTTCAATGGAATTCCAAGATTTCGCCCTAAACAAGTGCTACTTTGAGGCCTATGACAAGTGATTCTTAGAAAAACACTCTAATGGTCCACTTATTCAAATTTAGGTTCTCTAGGGTGAAGCATTTGATTCCCAACGACGAAAAAAGTCGAGCTTGATTCTATAGTAGGATTGGAAACTTCTCTTTGTTTTGAGTTCGCTGAAATTAGCGCCACCTCTTCTATTGTCTCATCCGTAAACATATATTAACGGTTGGGGAACGCTATGTAATTGATCCTACCAACATCTAACCTATCCACCCTAACTTCCTATGTACCTTTCGTGTCGTTCCCCTTCTTGTTTCGGTACGTAGGTCGACACAGAGATTTTTAATGGAATTCCAAGATTTCACTCTAAACAAGTGCTACTTTTGAAGCCTATGACAAGTGATTCTTAGAAAAACTCTCTAATGGTCCACTTTATTCAAATTTAGGTTCTCTAGGTTGAGGCATTTGATTAACAAACGCAAAAAGTCTAGCTTCCGATTCTATAGCAGGATTGGAAACTTCTCTTTGTTTTTGAGTTCGCGGCTGAAATCGGCGCCAGCCTCTATTGTCACATCCGTAAATATATATTAATTTGGGGAACGCAATGTAATTGATCCTACCAACATCTAACCTATCCACCCTAACTTCCTATGTACCTTTCGTGTCGTTCCCTTTCTTGTTTCGGTACGTAGGTCGACACAGAGATTTTCAATGGAATTCCAAGATTTCACTCTAAACCAGTGCTACCTTGAAGCCTATGACAAGTGATTCTTAGAAAAACTCTCTAATGGTCCACTTATTCAAATTTAGGTTCTCTAGGGTTCGGCATTTGATTCACAACCGCGAAAAAGTCTTGCTCGATTCTATAGCCGATTGGAAACTTCTCTTTTGTTTTGAGTTGTTAACGAAATTAAGCCAACAGTCTCTTTTGTCACGTCCGTAAAACATATATTAACGGTTGGGGAACGCAATGTAATTGATCCTACAACATCTAACCTATCCACCCTAACTTCCTATGTACCTTTAGTGTCGTTCCCTTCTTGTTTCGGTGACGTAGGTCCACCGCGGAGATTTTCAATGGAATTCCAAGATTTCGCCCTAAACAAGTGCTACCTTGAAGCCTATGACAAGTGATTCTTAGAAAAACTCTCTAATGGTCCACTTATTCAAATTTAGGTTCTCTAGGGTTCGGCATTTGATTCACAACCAAAAAAAGTCTAGCTTCGATTCTATAGCCTAGATTGGAAACTTCTCTTTGTTTTGAGTTCGCTGAAATTAATTAGCGCCAACAGTCTCTATTGTCACGTCCGAAACATATATTAAACGGTTGGGGGAACGCAATGTAATTGATCCTACAACATCTAACCTATCCACCCTAACTTCCTATGTACCTTTCGTGTCGCTCCCCTTCTTATTTCAGATGCGTAGGTCCACCGTAGATTTTCGATGGAATTCCAAGATTTCGCCCTAAACAAGTGCTACTTTTGAGGCCTATGACAAGTGATTCTTAGAAAAACACTCTAATGGTCCACTTATTCAAATTTAGGTTCTGTAGGGTGAAGCATTTGATTCCCAAATCGGCGAAAAAAGTCGAGCTTGATTCTATAGCGCGGATTGGAAACTTCTCTTTGTTTTGAGTTCGCTACGAAATTAGCGCCACCACGATCTCTATTGTCTCATCCAAAAATATATATTACGGTTGGGGAACGCAATGTAATTGATCCTACCAACATCTAACCTATCCACCCTAACTTCCTATGTACCTTTTCGTGTCGCTTCCCTTCTTGTTTTGCATGTAGGGCTCCATTACGTAGATTTTTAATGGAATTCCAAGATTTCACTCTAAACAAGTGCTACTTTGAAGCCTATGACAAGTGATTCTTAGAAAAAACTCTCTAATGGTCCACTTATTCAAATTTAGGTTCTCTAGGTTGAGGCATTTGATTAACAACCGCAAAAAGTCTAGCTCGATTCTATAGCAGGATTGGAAACTTCTCTTTTGTTTTGAGTTCAAGGCTGAAATCAGCGCCAGCCTCTATTGTCACATCCAGAAATATATATTAACGGTTGGGGAACGCAATGTAATTGATCCTACCAACATCTAACCTATCCACCCTAACTTCCTATGTACCTTTAATGTCGTTCCCTTCTTGTTTTCAAAGCGTGAGGTTCCATTACAGATTTTCAATGGAATTCCAAGATTTCACTCTAAACCAGTGCTACCTTTGAAGCCTATGACAAGTGATTCTTAGAAAAACTCTCTAATGGTCCACTTTATTCAAATTTAGGTTCTCTAGGGTTCGCATTTGATTCACAACCATCAAAAAAGTCTTGCTCGATTCTATAGCCGGATTGAAACTTCTCTTTGTTTTGAGTTCGCTGAAATTAGCGCCAAAGCCTCTTTTGTCACGCCCAAAACATATATATTAACGGTTTGGGGAACGCAATGTAATTGATCCTACAACATCTAACCTATCCACCCTAACTTCCTATGTACCTTTCATTTTCGTTTCCCTTCTTGTTTCTCTTGTAGACGTAGGTCCACACGGAGATTTTCAATGGAATTCCAAGATTTCACCCTAAACAAGTGCTACCTTGAAGCCTATGACAAGTGACTCTTAGAAAAACTCTCTAATGGTCCACTTATTCAAATTTAGGTTCTCTACGGGTTCGGCATTTGATTCACAACCGCGAAAAAAGTCTAGCTCGATTCTATAGCGGGATTGGAAACTTCTCTTTGTTTTGAGTTCGTAAGGAAATTAGCGCCAATGCTCTATTGTCACATCCATAAACATATATTAACGGTTGGGGAACGCAATGTAATTGATCCTACAACATCTAACCTATCCACCCTAACTTCCTATGTACCTTTTCGTGTCGTTCCCTTCTTATTTCAATGCATTAGGTCCACCAGAGATTTTCGATGGAATTCCAAGATTTCCCCTAAACAAGTGCTACTTTTGAGGCCTATGACAAGTGATTCTTAGAAAAACACTCTAATGGTCCACTTATTCAAATTTAGGTTCTCAGAGGGTGAAGCATTTGATTCCCAACCACGAAAAAGTCGAGCTTGATTCTATAGCAGGATTGGAAACTTCTCTTTGTTTTGAGTTCGCGCTGAAATTAGCGCCACCAGTCTCTATTGTCACATCCAGAAACATATATTAAAGGTTGGGGAACGCAATGTAATTGACCCTGCAACATCTAACCTATCCACCCTAACTTCCTTTGTACCTTTCGTGTTGTTTTCCTTCTTGTTTTGATGCACGAGGTCTCCACCCGAGATTTTTAATGGAATTCCGAGATTTCGCGCTAAACAAGTGCTACTTTGAGGCCTATGACAAGTGATTCTTAGAAAAACTCTCTAATGGTCCACTTATTCAAATTTAGGTTCTCTAGGGTTCGGCATTTGATTCACAACCGCTAAAAAAAGTCTTGCTCGATTCTATAGCCGGATTGGAAACTTCTCTTTGTTTTGAGTTCGCGCTGAAATCAGCGCCAGCCCGATCTCTATTGTCACATCCAGAAATATATTAACGGTTGGGGAACGCAATGTAATTGATCCTACCAACATCTAACCTATCCACCCTAACTTCCTATGTACCTTTAGTGTCGCTCCCTTCTTGTTTCGCACGTAGGTCTACCTGAGATTTTAATGGAATTCCAAGATTTCACTCTAAACAAGTGCTACTTTGAAGCCTATGACAAGTGATTGTTAGAAAACTCTAATGGTCCACTTATTCAAATTTAGGTTCTCTAGGTTTGAGGCATTTGATTCACAACCCAAAAAAAGTCTAGCTCGATTCTATAGCAGGATTGGAAACTTCTTTTGTTTTTTGAGTTCAAGCAATAAATTAGCATGCAGCCTCTATTTTCACATCCAAAATATATATTAACGGTTGGGGGAACGAATGTAATTTATCCTACCAACATCTAACCTATCCACCCTAACTTCCTATGTACCTTTCGTGTCGTTCCCCTTCTTGTTTGGTACGTAGGTCCACACGTGAGATTTTCAATGGAATTCCAAGATTTCACTCTAAACAAGTGCTACCTTGAAGCCTATGACAAGTGATTCTTGGAAAAACTCTCTAATGGTCCACTTATTCAAATTTAGGTTCTTTAGGGTGAGGCATTTGATTCACAACCCGCGAAAAAGTCTAGCTCGATTCTATAGCAGGATTGGAAACTTCTCTTTGTTTTGAGTTCACACAAATTAAATCGCTAATGATCTCTATTGTCACATCTAGAAACATATATATTAACGGTTGGGGAACGCAATGTAATTGATCCTACCAACATCTAACCTATCCACCCTAACTTCCTATGTACCTTTCCTCTGTTTCCATCCCCTTCTTGTTTCGGCAGACGTGTGGTCCACGGGAGATTTTTAATGGAATTCCATGATTTTGCCCCTAAACAAGTGCTACCTTTGAAGCCTATGACAAGTGATTCTTAGAAAAACTCTCTAATGGTCGACTTATTCAAATTTAGGTTCTCTAGGGTGAGGCATTTGATTCACAACCCAAAAAAAGTCTAGCTTGATTCTATAGCAGGATTGGAAACTTCTCTTTGTTTTGAGTTCAAGGCTGAAATTAGCGCCAACAGTCTCTATTGTCACACCCGTAAAACATATATTAACGGTTGGGGAACGCAATGTAATTGATCCTACAACATCTAACCTATCCACCCTAACTTCCTATGTACCTTTCGTGTCGCTCCCCTCTTATTCCAGTGCATTAGGTCCACCGTAGAGATTTTCAATGGAATTCCAAGATTTCGCCCTAAACAAGTGCTACTTTGAGGCCTATGACAAGTGATTCTTAGAAAAACACTCTAATGGTCCACTTATTCAAATTTAGGTTCTCTAGGGTGAAGCATTTGATTCACAACCACCAAAAGTCTAGCTCGATTCTATAGCAGGATTGGAAACTTCTTTTGTTTTGAGTTCGCGCTGAAATCGCTGCCCGCAGCCTCTATTGTCACATCCAGTAGAAATATATATTAACGGTTGGGGAACGCAATGTAATTTATCCTACCAACATCTAACCTATCCACCCTAACTTCCTATGTACCTTTCGTGTCGTTCCCCTTCTTGTTTTGAAGACGTAGGTCCACACCGGAGATTTTCAATGGAATTCCAAGATTTAAGTCTAAACAATTGCTACCTTTGAAGCCTATGACAAGTGATTCTTAGAAAAACTCTCTAGTCGTCCACTTATTCAAATTTAGGTTCTTTAGGGGTGAGGCATTTTGATTCACAACCGCAAAAAAGTCTAGCTCGATTCTATAGCGAGATTGGAAACTTCTTTGTTTGTTTTGAGTTCACGCAAATCAGCGCCAGCTCTATTGTCACATCCGTAAATATATATTAACGGTTGGGGAAACGCAATGTAATTGATCCTACCAACATCTAACCTATCCACCCTAACTTTCTATGTACCTTTCGTGTCGCTCCCCTTCTTGTTTTGATGACGAGGTCGACACGGAGATTTTAATGGAATTCCAAGATTTTGCCCTAAACAAGTGCTACCTTTGAAGCCTATGACAAGTGATTCTTAGAAAAACTCTCTAATGGTCCACTTATTCAAATTTAGGTTCCCTAGGGTGAGGCATTTGATTCACAAATCGAAAAAGTCTAGCTCGATTCTATAGCAGGATTGGAAACTTCTCTTTTTGTTTTGAGTTCGCTACTGAAATTAGCGCCAAATGTCTCTATTGTCACACCCAGAAACATATATTAACGGTTGAGGAACGCAATGTAATTGATCCTACAATATCTAACCTATGCACCCTAACTTCCTATGTACCTTTCGTGTCGTTCCCCTTCTTATTCCAGTACGTAGGTCCACCAGAGATTTTCGATGGAATTCCAAGATTTCGCCCTAAACAAGTGCTACTTTGAGGCCTATGACAAGTGATTCTTAGAAAAACACTCTAATGGTCCACTTATTCAAATTTAGGTTCTCTAGGGTGAAGCATTTGATTCACAACCACGGAAAAGTCTAGCTCGATTCTATAGCAGGATTGGAAACTTCTCTTTGTTTTGAGTTCGCTGAAATCAAATTGAGCTCTATTGTCACATCCGTAAATATATATTAACGGTTGGGGAACGCAATGTAATTTATCCTACCAACATCTAACCTATCCACCCTAACTTCCTATGTACCTTTCGTGTGTCGCTTCCTTCTTGTTTTTTTCAAAGACGTAGGTCCACGAGATTTTCAATGGAATTCCAAGATTTAAGTCTAAACAATTGCTACCTTGAAGCCTTTGACAAAGTGATTCTTGGAAAACTCTCTAGTCGTCCACTTATTCAAATTTAGGTTCTTTGGGGTGAGGCATTTGATTCACAAACCGCGAAAAAAAAGTCTAGCTCGATTCTATAGCAGGATTGGAAACTTCTCTTTGTTTGAGTTCAAGCTGAAATCAGCCTAGAAAACTCTCTATTGTCACATCCAAAATATATATTAACGGTTGGGGAACGAATGTAATTGATCCTACCAACATCTAACCTATCCACCCTAACTTTCTATGTACCTTTTACGTGTCGCTCCTTCTTGTTTCGCACGAGGTTTGAGATTTTAATGGAATTCCAAGATTTTGCCCTAAACAAGTGCTACCTTGAAGCCTATGACAAGTGATTCTTAGAAAAACTCTCTAATGGTCGACTTATTCAAATTTAGGTTCCCTAGGGTGAGGCATTTGATTCACAACCGCGAAAAAGTCTAGCTCGATTCTATAGCGTGATTGGAAAACTTCTTTGTTTTGAGTTCATACTGAAATTAGCGCCCAACAATTCTCTATTGTCACACCTTTAAACATATATTAACGGTTGAGGAACGCAATGTAATTGATCCTACAATATCTAACCTATCCACCCTAACTTCCTATGTATGTACCTTTAGTGTCGTTCCCCTTCTTATTCCAAAGATTTAGGTCCACCGCGGAGATTTTCGATGGAATTCCAAGATTTCGCCCTAAACAAGTGCTACTTTGAGGCCTATGACAAGTGATTCTTAGAAAAACACTCTAATGGTCCACTTATTCAAATTTAGGTTCTGTAGGGTGAAGCATTTGATTCACAACCACGAAAAGTCTAGCTCGATTCTATAGCGGGATTGGAAACTTCTTTTGTTTTGAGTTCAAGAAAATCGCCAGCCAGCTCTCTATTGTCACATCCAGAAATATATATTAACGGTTGGGGAACGCAATGTAATTTATCCTACCAACATCTAACCTATCCACCCTAACTTCCTATGTACCTTTCGTGTCGCTCCCCTTCTTGTTTTCGATGCACGTAGGTCGACACGAGATTTTCAATGGAATTCCAAGATTTAAGTCTAAACAATTGCTACCTTGAAGCCTTTGACAAGTGATTCTTGAAAAACTCTAGTCGTCCACTTATTCAAATTTAGGTTCTTTAGGGTGAGGCATTTGATTCACAACCGCGAAAAAGTCTAGCTCGATTCTATAGCAGGATTGGAAACTTCTCTTTGTTTTGAGTTCAAGGCTGAAATCGATCACCAATATATAGCCTCTATTGTCACATCCAGAAATATATATTAACGGTTGGGGAACGCCAATGTAATTGATCCTACCAACATCTAACCTATCCACCCTAACTTTCTATGTACCTTCGTGTCGCTCCCCTTCTTGTTTCTCGCATGACGTAGGTCCACACGAATGAGATTTTAATGGAATTCCAAGATTTTGCCCCTAAACAAGTGCTACCTTGAAGCCTATGACAAGTGATTCTTAGAAAAAACTCTCTAATGGTCGACTTATTCAAATTTAGGTTCCCTAGGGTGAGGCATTTGATTCACAACCGCGAAAAAGTCTAGCTCGATTCTATAGCAGATTGAAACTTCTTTTACTTTTGAGTTCGCTACGAAATTAGCGCCAAATACGCCTCTATTGTCACACCTAAACATATATTAACGGTTGAGGAACGCAATGTAATTGATCCTACAATATCTAACCTATGCACCCTAACTTCCTATGTACCTTTCGTGTCGCTTCCTTCTTATTCCAAGACGTAGGTCCACCTGCGAGATTTTCAATGGAATTCCAAGATTTCGCCCTAAACAAGTGCTACTTTGAGGCCTATGACAAGTGATTCTTAGAAAAACACTCTAATGGTCCACTTATTCAAATTTAGGTTCTCTAGGGTGAAGCATTTGATTCACAACCACGGAAAAAGTCTAGCTCGATTCTATAGCAGGATTGAAACTTCTCTTTGTTTTGAGTTCACTTGAAATCAGCGCCGCCAGCCTCTATTGTCACATCCGTAAATATATATTAACGGTTGGGGAAACGCAATGTAATTTATCCTACCAACATCTAACCTATCCACCCTAACTTCCTATGTACCTTTCGTGTCGTTCCCCTTCTTGTTTCGGTACGTAGGTCGACACGGAGATTTTCAATGGAATTCCAAGATTTAAGTCTAAACAATTGCTACCTTGAAGCCTTTGACAAGTGATTCTTGGAAAAACTCTCTAGTCGTCCACTTATTCAAATTTAGGTTCTTTGGGGTGAGGCATTTGATTCACAACCGCGAAAAAGTCTAGCTCGATTCTATAGCCGGATTGGAAACTTCTCTTTGTTTTGAGTTCGCGCTGAAATCAGCGCCAGCAGTCTCTATTGTCACATCCAGAAATATATATTAACGGTTGGGGAACGCAATGTAATTGATCCTACCAACATCTAACCTATCCACCCTAACTTTCTATGTACCTTTCGTGTCGTTCCCCTTCTTGTTTCGGTACGTAGGTCGACACGGAGATTTTAATGGAATTCCAAGATTTTGCCCTAAACAAGTGCTACCTTGAAGCCTATGACAAGTGATTCTTAGAAAAACTCTCTAATGGTCGACTTATTCAAATTTAGGTTCCCTAGGGTGAGGCATTTGATTCACAAAACCGCGAAAAAGTCTAGCTCGATTCTATAGCAGATTGAAACTTTCTTTTGTTTTGAGTTCGCGCTGAAATTAGCCAAACAGTCTCTATTGTCACACCCAGAAAACTTATATTAACGGTTGAGGAACGCAATGTAATTGATCCTACAAATATCTAACCTTCATCCACCCTAACTTCCTATGTACCTTTAGTGGTCGCTTCCCCTTCTTATTCCAAAACGTAGGTCCACCAGAGATTTTCGATGGAATTCCAAGATTTCGCCCTAAACAAGTGCTACTTTGAAAGTTTATGACAAGTGATTCTTAGAAAAACACTCTAATGGTCCACTTATTCCAAATTTAGGTTCGTAGGGTGAAGCATTTGATTCACAACCCACGAAAAAGTCTAGCTCGATTCTATAGCAGATTGGAAACTTCTTTTGTTTTGAGTTCAAGGCTGGAAATCGCCACCCGGCCTCCTATTGTCACATCCAGAAATATATATTAACGGTTGGGGAACGCAATGTAATTTATCCTACCAACATCTAACCTATCCACCCTAACTTCCTATGTACCTTTCGTGTCGCCCTTCTTGTTTTTACAGACGTTTAGGTCCATTACGGAGATTTTTCAATGGAATTCCAAGATTTAAGTCTAAACAATTGCTACCTTGAAGCCTTTGACAAGTGATTCTTGAAAAACTCTCTAGTCGTCCACTTATTCAAATTTAGGTTCTTTGGGGTGAGGCATTTGATTCACAAATCGCGAAAAAGTCTAGCTCGATTCTATAGCGGATTGGAAACTTCTCTTTGTTTTGAGTTCGCTGAAATCAGCGCCCGCCAGCCTCTATTGTCACATCCGAAACATATATTAACGGTTGGGGAACGCAATGTAATTGATCCTACCAACATCTAACCTATCCACCCTAACTTTCTATGTACTTTCGTGTCGCTCCCCTTCTTGTTTCTAAGACGTAGGTCCAACAACGGAGAGATTTTAATGGAATTCCAAGATTTTGCCCTAAACAAGTGCTACCTTGAAGCCTATGACAAGTGATTCTTAGAAAAACTCTCTAATGGTCGACTTATTCAAATTTAGGTTCCTAGGGTGAGGCATTTGATTCACAACCGCGAAAAAGTCTAGCTCGATTCTATAGCGAGGATTGGAAACTTCTCTTTGTTTTGAGTTCGGCTGAAATTAGCGCCAACAAATCTCTATTGTCACATCCAGAAACATATATTAACGGTTGGGGAACGCAATGTAATTGATCCTACCAACATCTAACCTATCCACCCTAACTTCCTATAACTTTCGTGTCGCTTCCCCTTCTTGTTTCGATGACGTAGGTCATTACCAGGAGATTTTAATGGAATTCAAGATTTCACTCTAAACAAGTGCTACTTTTGAAGCCTATGACAAGTGATTGTTAGAAAAACTCTAATGGTCCACTTATTCAAATTTAGGTTCTCTAGGTTGAGGCATTTGATTCACAAATCAAAGTCTAGCTTTCGATTCTATAGCAGGATTGGAAACTTCTCTTTGTTTTGAGTTCAAGCGCTGAAATCAGCGCCCGCCAGCCTCTATTGTCACATCCAGAAATATATATTAACGGTTGGGGAACGCAATGTAATTTATCCTACCAACATCTAACCTATCCACCCTAACTTCCTACGTACCTTCGTGTCGTTCCCCTTCTTGTTTCTAAGCATTTAGGTCCACCAGGAGATTTTTCAATGGAATTCCAAGATTTAAGTCTAAACAATTGCTACCTTGAAGCCTTTGACAAGTGATTCTTGGAAAAACTCTCTAGTCGTCCACTTATTCAAATTTAGGTTCTTTAGGGTGAGGCATTTGATTCACAACCGCGAAAAAGTCTAGCTTCGATTCTATAGCAGGATTGGAAACTTCTCTTTGTTTTGAGTTCAAGGCTGAAATCAGCGCCAGCCTCTCTATTGTCACATCCGAAATATATATTAACGGTTGGGGAACGCAATGTAATTGATCCTACCAACATCTAACCTATCCACCCTAACTTTCTATGTACCTTTCGTGTCGTTCCCCTTCTTGTTTCAAGCACGAGGCTCCACACGGAGATTTTAATGGAATTCCAAGATTTTGCCCTAAACAAGTGCTACCTTGAAGCCTATGACAAGTGATTCTTAGAAAAACTCTCTAATGGTCCACTTATTCAAATTTAGGTTCCCTAGGGTGAGGCATTTGATTCACAACCGCGAAAAAGTCTAGCTCGATTCTATAGCAGCGATTGGAAACTTCTCTTTGTTTTGAGTTCGTTGAAATTAGCGCATAGCCTCTATTGTCACATCCTTAAACATATATTAACGGTTGAGGAACGCAATGTAATTGATCCTACAATATCTAACCTATCCACCCTAACTTCCTATGTACCTTTCGCATCGTTCCCTTCTTGTTCGAAAGACGTAGGTCCACCAGAGATTTTCGATGGAATTCCAAGATTTCGCCCCTAAACAAGTGCTACTTTGAGGCCTATGACAAGTGATTCTTAGAAAAAACACTCTATTGGTCCACTTATTCAAATTTAGGTTCTTGTAGGGTGAAGCATTTGATTCACAACCACGAAAAAAGTCTAGCTCGATTCTATAGCAGATTGGAAACTTCTTTTGTTTTGAGTTCACAAGAAATTAAATAATTTCTATTGTCACATCCAGAAAATATATATTAACGGTTGGGGAACGCAATGTAATTGATCCTACCAACATCTAACCTATCCACCCTAAATTCCTATGTACCTTTCGTGTCGTTCCCTTCTTGTTTTGGCACATAGGTCGCATAAGCAAGAAGATTTTTAATGGAATTCCAAGATTTCACTCTAAACAAGTGCTACTTTGAAGCCTATGACAAGTGATTCTTAGAAAAACTCTAATGGTCCACTTATTCAAATTTAGGTTCTGTAGGGTGAAGCATTTGATTCACAACCACGAAAAAAAAGACTAGCTCGATTCTATAGAAAGATTGGAAACTTCTCTTGTTTTGAGTTCATACTGAAATCAGGCACCAGCTCTCTATTGTCACATCCGTAAACATATATTAACGGTTGGGGAACGCAATGTAATTGATCCTACCAACATCTAACCTATCCACCCTAACTTCCTATGTAACTTTCGTTGTTCCCCTTCTTGTTTCTATCACGTAGGTCGACTAATGCAGATTTTTAATGGAATTCCAAGATTTCACTCTAAACAAGTGCTACTTTGAAGCCTATGACAAGTGATTGTTAGAAAACTCTCTAATGGTCCACTTATTCAAATTTAGGTTCTCTAGGTTGAGGCATTTGATTCACAACCGCGAAAAAGTCTAGCTCTCGATTCTATAGCAGATTGGAAACTTCTCTTTGTTTTGAGTTCAAGCAATGAAATTAGCGCCTTCACCGCCTCTATTGTCACATCCGTAAACATATATTAACGGTTGGGGAACGCAATGTAATTGATCCTACCAACATCTAACCTATCCACCCTAACTTCCTATGTAACTTTCGTGTGTCGTTCCCTTCTTGTTTCGGCACGTAGGTCCACAAGGAGATTTTAATGGAATTCAAGATTTCACTCTAAACAAGTGCTACTTTGAAGCCTATGACAAGTGATTGTTAGAAAAAACTCTAATGGTCCACTTATTCAAATTTAGGTTCTCTAGGTTGAGGCATTTGATTCACAAATCGCGAAAAAAGTCTAGCTCGATTCTATAGCAGGATTGAAAACTTCTCTTTGTTTTGAGTTCACGCTGAAATCAAATGCCAGCCTCTATTTTCACATCCGTAAATATATATTAACGGTTGGGGAACGCAATGTAATTTATCCTACCAACATCTAACCTATCCACCCTAACTTCCTATGTACCTTTCGTGTCGTTCCTTCTTGTTTCTGGTAAGACGTAGGTCCACACGGAGATTTTCAATGGAATTTCAAGATTTAAGTCTAAACAATTGCTACCTTGAAGCCTTTGACAAGTGATTCTTGGAAAACTCTCTAGTTGTCCACTTATTCAAATTTAGGTTCTTTAGGGTGAGGCATTTGATTCACAACCGAAAAAAAGTCTAGCTCGATTCTATAGCAGATTGGAAACTTCTTTTGTTTTGAGTTCGCTGAAATCAGTGCTAAGCTCTATTGTCACATCTAGAAATATATATTAACGGTTGGGGAACGCAATGTAATTGATCCTACCAACATCTAACCTATCCACCCTAACTTCCTATGTGTACCTTTTCAGTCGTTCCCCTTTGTTTCGGCACGTAGGTCGACACGGAGATTTTAATGGAATTCCATGATTTTACCTAAACAAGTGCTACCTTGAAGCCTATGACAAGTGATTCTTAGAAAAACCCCTCTAATGGTCGACTTTATTCAAATTTAGGTTCTCTAGGTGAGGCATTTTGATTCACAACCGCGAAAAAAGTCTAGCTTAGGCTGATTCTATAGCAGGATTGGAAAACTTCTCTTTGTTTTGAGTTCACGCTGAAATTAGCGCCTCAAATGTCTCTATTGTCACACCTGCCAAACATATATATTAACGGTTGGGGAACGCAATGTAATTGATCCTACAACATCTAACCTATCCACCCTAACTTCCTATGTACCTTTCGTGTTGTTCCCTTCTTGTTTCAGGACGTAGGTCCACCACTGCAGATTTTTAATGGAATTCCAAGATTTCCACCCTAAACAAGTGCTACTTTGAAGTCCTATGACAAGTGATTTTAGAAAACACTCCTTAATGGTCCACTTATTCAAATTTAGGGTTCTCTAGGGTGAGGCATTTGATTCACAACCGTGGAAAAGTCTAGCTCGATTCTATAGCAGGATTGAAACTTTCTTTTGTTTTGAGTTCGCTATGAAATCGCGCCTCAGCCTTCTATTGTCACATCCGTAAATATATATTAACGGTTGGGGAACGCAATGTAATTGATCCTACCAACATCTAACCTATCCACCCTAACTTCCTATAGTACCTTTCGTGTTGTTCCCCTTCTTTTTGTTTTGGTACGTAGGGTTCCATTACGAGATTTTCAATGGAATTCCAAGATTTAAAATTAAACAATTGCTAGCTTTTGAAGCCTTTTGACAAGTGATTTTGGAAAAACCCTCTGTAATGGTCCACTTTATTCAAATTTAGGTTCTTTAGGGTGAGGCATTTGATTCACAACCCTTGAAAAGTCTAGCTCGATTCTATAGCCAGATTGGAAACTTCTCTTTGTTTTGAGTTCGCGCTGAAATCAGCGCCAGCAGTCTCTATTGTCACATCCAGAAATATATATTAACGGTTGGGGAACGCAATGTAATTGATCCTACCAACATCTAACCTATCCACCCTAACTCTATGTACCTTTCGTGTCGCTTCCTTCTTGTTTTGATGCACGTAGGGTCGACAGGAGATTTTTAATGGAATTCCAAGATTTTGCCCTCTAAACAAAGTGCTACCTTGAAGCCTATGACAAGTGATTCTTAGAAAAACTGTCTAATGGTCGACTTATTCAAATTTAGGTTCCCTAGGGTGAGGCATTTGATTCACAACCGCGAAAAGTCTAGCTCGATTCTATAGCGAGGATTGGAAACTTCTCTTTGTTTTGAGTTCACGCTGAAATTAGCGCCTACGGCCTCTATTGTCACATCTAGAAACATATATTAACGGTTGGGGAACGCAAATGTAATTGATCCTACAATATCTAACCTATCCACCCTAACTTCCTATGTACCTTCGTGTCGCTCCCCCTTCTTATTCCAAAGATTAGGTCCACTAGAGATTTTTCGATGGAATTCCAAGATTTCGCCCTGTAAACAAGTGCTACTTTGAGGCCTATGACAAGTGATTCTTAGAAAAACACTCTATTGGTCCACTTATTCAAATTTAGGTTCTGTAGGGTGAAGCATTTGATTCACAACCACGAAAAAGTCTATTTCGATTCTATAAGCGAGGATTAGGAAAACTTCTCTTTTGTTTTGAGTTAAGCTGAAATTAAGCCAGCAGTCTCTATTGTCACAT
>JADLZK010004564.1:0-165078 GCA_015847255.1 Hyparrhenia diplandra | reverse complement strand
CTTATCAATCTCTTTACTTGAGGACGGAATTTCATCCTTCTTTGAAGTGAGTAGTTCCACCAACTTACCAAGAACCTGTTCAATTCCTTGATTCTCTCCCATAATTTAGTGGGGGGGCCTTCTTCTTCTTCACAGCAACACTTTCTTCCTTCTCTCCTGCCGAAGAGAAACGTGCCAACAACAACACTTGTAGGCAGTCCACACCTTCCCCTCCTTTCCAGCCTCAATTAGTGAGCAGCAAACAACACCAATTAGACCAAGCAGTGGCTATTTTTGGCCTATTACTAAGCAACGGAAATTTCCACTTCCTTGTTTCTCTCCACCACAGGTGCTCCACCGCACTTCCAATTCCTCTCGACCAGGTACGCAGCAATTTCCACCTTCCCTCCTGATTTCTCTCCACTACCAATGATCCACTTCCTCCTTGAGCAGCTGCACGGGGCTTCCTCCGCATGGGAGCGCGCGGGACCGCGCGTCCTTCCTCCGCACGAGCCGCAATGCTCGGACCTCGTCCGCCCCTCGAAGCCGCGCTGCACGGGCCGCCTGGCCGCCTCCACGCACCGGCCGGATCTCGGACCTCCACCACGCGCTCAGGTTGGCGCGTCGCCGCCACCGACGGTAAAACTATCTCTACGATACCATGTACAAGTTTGGAGAAGATACACTCTGGGGAGATTTCTCCTCTCCAGTCTCCAGTACCTTTTCTATTCTTTTACCTTTTTACATTTTAGCCCTGCATATATGTAACGTAACCTCCTAATTACGCCCACCGCACCGCACTTATCATCGTTGTCAAAGACCTCGACAACAAGTGCGGTATACACCCGATAACTTAAGCTGTCGGGTGTAATCTAAACCCCGACATACACCACTCATACCGGATCAACAAAGGAAAGTAGCTACAACATTACAACATTTGTTACAAAAATATAGATCGAAAGAAGAATAATAACATAAATTTTAAAAGGTGAATAAGTTACATTTGAGTAAACTCAACTTAATTAAATTTGCGGAAGCCGAGTAGACTAGAAGACAACCGGATCATGTCGTTGCCCACCCACATAACCTTGGTTAACAAAGACGAGTCAACACCGCAACAAGGGTCAAAGAACCCCGAGTACGGGAGTACTCAACAAGACTTACCCCACTAAAGAAAAATAGGAGAAGACTCAAGAATGCTTTGGGTCTTATAGGATTCAAGGTAAGGCTTTAGCAAGGATCAAGGACTCAAATTTTTGCGAGAAAAGCTTACTAATCGCTGAATCCTTACTTTCAATATTTTACTCATATTAGTAGTTTATAGAATCTAAGTGATCCTCTACTAGAGCAAACATTTCTTTCATAAGCCAACTTTCTTTCTTCAAAACCATGTTCCATCAATTACTACGATGAAGGTCGGGGAATCGGGTCCCTTCTCCGAGAAGCAACGGCGATTCATGAACCGATTATACCCGGTACCGGGGATCCCTAACCACACGACATATGTAGCACCTAAGCTTGCATATATCAACCCTCACTCGGTTTGTCCAAAACGGGATGGGTCCATCGCCACCCGAGAGCACGAGACTCCACCTCCCTACCCCGTCTTAATGACGGTTTGACCGTGGGTGGGTACATGCTACTCCCGCCATCTCTCCACTCCCGGTCTTGGGTTGTCCGTTCGATTTGGCACACCCCGAGATCGAGCTTACCGGGGCATATGGCGATTAGTTTCGTCGACCCGGGTGATGCCCGATCGACGTGCCATTGACCCAAACGGCCTCAGGCGCAACATGCGTTCAAAAGTCCCGATTTCACTCGGGCCAAACAACGGACGGTCCTTAAGCGACCAACACGGGACAAGCACGGCTAGGTATCCCACGGCTTTCAACCTACGCCCCGTCCGATCTTAAATTCATCACTACATCTCTTTCTTTTTCAAAAACAAGTACCATCTCCTTAAACAAAACATTTTGATGAAAAAGCTTAACTAATTAAAGCGGGGCTAAGCATCACTAAGCATTTTCAAAATGAAACAAAGTTATCAAGGATGGTATTGAAATAAACAAGGATGGTAATGCAGCAATTAGGTTATCACTCAACTCCTAATTACTTAATGCAACAAAGCATAGACAAAAGTGATATAAAACTTTTAAAACATCAAGGAAGGGTTTAATGTAACCGGGGCTTGCCTGTGTTGCAGGGAAAAGTTAGATTCCTTAACGAGATCACCCGAGTCATACTTGACCTCGATATCACTGGTGGATGGATCTTCTTCGAAGCTCGACCATCATGAACCATCTTACTCTCGTATACTCTACACGTAGATGATGATGCATGCTTTAGCATGATGAAGTATAAATATGATGCTTGATGGATGCATGAAATGATAAACACTTGAGTACAACTTTCCTTCACGATAAAGTTGCAACCCAACAAAACCAACTTGTTGAACTACTCTACAAGATATCATCACCATTGCCTAAGGAGTTCTCAAGGACCACTTAATTGTGGTATGATCCAAGTTTCACAAAACAATCCCAAAGCACACATCAAACCTAGGTCATTTATACTAACTACTCTCTTTTTCTAATTAAACAAATAAAGCATAAAATAGAAAATAATTTAAACATTTCAAAATGACTCCAAACTTTTTGTACAAGTAGATCACATCATAAAACAAAGACCAAATAAATTTTTCATGATTTTTGAATAAATAGAATAATTATTAAAAATCAAGGAAGATGCATTTTTCAATTAAAATTTGTATTTTTAAGTCATGCAAGAACTACTCAAAATCAAGGTTTCAAATTTTTCATGGGTAGACATACTCTTGGGAAGGCTACACAAAAATTTTCAGAATTTTTGAATAAGTATATGAATTTATATGAAATTTACAAAAACGGATACTATTCATTGAATAAGAAATGAATAAAACACATTTATAAAACAAAAAGGCTCTCGGGTCCTATCCGGCCCGACAATCGTGCTTAGCCCATTATCGTTTCTAGGCAGGCCGGTCCATTCACGTGCGGCCCGGCACCGTGGCCCGGCTCAAAGCGAGCTCGCCGGGCTGACGACGCGGGTGCTCACCGCAGCGCGGTGGCGCGACCATGTTCCGGTCGCGGCGATGCGGCAGGATTGAAAAAGGAAAGCATGAGCATGGCGGTAGCTCACCGCGCGATGGGGGGCTAGGCGGTCGGTCGGCGGCGGAGAGGATGTCGGCCGGCCGTGGGAGAAGCGGCTCGGCAGGCGACGCGACGGCGTTCAGTAACTGCGGGCCTCGGGCTGGACAAAGAAACCGTCGGGCGTGACTCGATTGCCAGGAGGGCTAAAGCAGCGAAGAAAGGCAACGGACGCTCCGCCGGAGAGGGCGGAGACGGTGAAGTAGATCTCGGCCGGCGTTCCGGCCGGCGCGAGGAAAAAGCGACGGTGGCGATTCCGGCGGCGGAAGGATTGCGGCGGGCTCAGGAGGTGTGTAGAAGATGCGAAGGCAATGGGTGCTCAATCGCGGCGATTTGGGCTCAATAAGCGGGCGCGTGGCGGAATCTCGGCGGCGCTTGGCGACGCGAGGAAAACGGCTTTCACGCCGGCGATTCAAACCGCGGCGGTGTGGGTTGACTCAAAAGAATCGCGGGATGTGGCGAAGGCTTTTAGCAAAAAATGGAAACGGCGGGGGATGGAGCGACGACGGTGAAATCGCGACGGCGGCGGCGGTACCCTAATCGGTTGCGCCCGGCCGGAGCAAGAGAAAGAGAGAGAGTGTGGGAGAGCGACCGAGGGAGAGGGATAAGAAGAGGAGCGCCCGGGAGCTTCTCGGCGTGCCCAGTGGCCGGTGACGCACGCTGTCGCGAGCGCTCGACGCCGACGCCCACGGCGGGCGGCGGCGTGGCAAAGGACCGCATAGGCAACCCCGTCTCAAGATCAGTAGCACCCAAACCCTACCTTTCGGATTTTTGCAAATTACTTCCAAAATTTGAACTGAACTCAAAAACTCCAAAAAGCAACTTGGCTTAAAATTTCAAGATCTACAATTTTCACAATTGGAAGATTTTCAAATTCGCCTCTAAATATGACTTTTTGAAATGAGGTCAAAAGGGATAACTTTGAATTCAAAATTACTTTTAAAATTACTCAAAAACTTGAAAAACTTTGTACATATCTTTTGTTCATCAAGAAAAGATCTACAAAGTAGCTTTTGGAAGTTTTGCCAAATTTTACTTAGATTTTGAAATAACGAAAAGGAATAAAGAAAGGTTAGGGGTTTAGGGTTTCCGACAAAAGGGTAACTCCCGGATTTTGATTCTTTTCGCGTCTCTTCGACCGACAACGTGATCAAGCATAAAAAGAAGCTTATTTTTGTCCAAACCATGACTTAGGCTGGTAAGTAACACCTGGGGTGTTACAATATACATCTATATTACATACACACACCAACACTATTGTTGTGTTACCAAATCTATGGCCTAGATTTATTATTGCGAACGTATCAATGTCCTACTTCTCTTGACTGTTTGTTTGTTTATTTGCAGCCTTTTGCTTCAACAGCTTGCTAATAATACTCTATGATGCTTATTCAGGAGTGAATCCCATAATAGAGATATGGGTTCCCTCACTGACATTGGAGTTTCTGCGGGACTAAACATACTATCTGCAGTGGGTTTCCTTCTTGCATTTGCTGTTCTCAGGATACAGCCTATTAACGATCAAGTATACTTTCCAAAATGGTACCTCAAAGGGACAAGAAGCAGCCCAAGGCAATTGGGTGGAACTGTCTTCTCGAAGTTTGTGAATGCAGATTTGTCAACATACATCCGGTTTCTAAACTGGATGCCTGCAGCACTGCAAATGCCTGAACCTGAACTTATTGAGCATGCGGGACTAGACTCTGCGGTATATGTCCGCATTTATCTTCTTGGGTGAGCATGATATTCCTCTTTATCAATTTTCACATTGCACAATTGTTTTTAGTTTCATGTCTTTTAAGTTAAAAATAATTAGTTAGACTTCCAGCTTGATGTTAGAACATGATCATTTGACTTGTTGGAACATATATATATACACTGGAAAACCAATATATTTATAGCATTAGTACATTATATTTCCTGATGCTGAATTATGTTCTTCATTTGCAGTTTGAAAATATTTGTGCCAATTGCGTTGCTAGCATTTACTGTTCTAGTTCCTGTCAATTGGACTAGTGGAACACTGAAAAATGAAAAGGGACTAACTTATGACGAAATTGACAAGCTTTCAATATCAAATCTAGGAAAAGGTTCAAAAAGGTTTGAACTTATTCTAATAATACTTGCTTATGATATGTGCTGTTTAGTGCATCTTGCAGTGCTAGAATTGAGCGTGCCTCTTTTTATCGAGATAGTTTTGTGCTGCATGATACACTGCATTTGGATTGGGCTTGTTCTAACCTCTCATTTTTAAATATCTAATATCCATTTTCTTAGTCTTGTTGGAGATTAGCATAGTCTTAATTAGAACACAAAAAGATTGACTACAATTTGTAATATTATGATCAAAAGAAACACAATCATTTCTGATATTTTTTTAAAAAAAAATCAAGCATCTGTACATTTATGTAGTTGAGGATTGATATATTCTTTCATTTCCCCTATGACTTCACACACTCGATAAATGTTCTCTTTTTTTTTTTGTCTTTTGAGGGAAAAGATACATCTACTGAATTCTTGAACTATTTTCATAGGTTTTGGGCACACATAGCGATGTCCTATGTGTTTACATTTTGGACATTCTTTGTGTTGTATCACGAGTATAAGGTTGTGACAACAATGAGATTGCGCTTTCTTGCTAATCAAAATTGTCAGTTTTTCTGTATTTATTTGTTAAGTACGCGTCGTTTTCAATGAAAACATTATTTATTTCAGGAAACTTGTTGAACTGTAAAATTTCCTAATTTCCACTCCTATGTCCTGACCCTTTTCCTATTTATTTAGGTTCTTGTGCGAAATGTACCTCCAGACCCACCCAGATGAAACAGTTAGTGAGCACGTTGAGCACTTCTTTGCTGTGAATCACCGGGATCATTACCTTAGTCACCAGGTTCTACCTTTCATTTGATTATGTGTACTGTAGTACTGTCATGATGATTTATATGATCAGGCAATTAAAAAATAAATACATAATGGAAAAAAGTCTAAATTACACCCCACCTATGGTACATGGACTAGGTAACCCCATAACCTTTGAAACAGTCTACATCACCCCCGAACTTTTCAAAACCGCCGAATTACCCCCTAAAGCAATTTTTGAAAAATCATAGTAAATCATAGAAAAATCGTAAAATAGAAAATCCAATTGTGTTAGACTCTAAATGAGTAGATCTCATGCAATGAGCATATAATATGATATGCTTTAGTGCATTTTTCTACAGCTATGAAGAAAAACATAGATCTAAAGCTACAATAAAAAAATGAACTAAAGCGTACCACATTATATGTTCATTGTGTAGATCTACTCATCCTGAGTCCAACACAATTGGAATTTTCATTTTATGATTTTTCTATGATTTACTGTGATTTTTCAAAAACTACTTTAGGGGGTAAATTGACCGGTTTTGAAAAGTTCAGGTGATTTAGACTGTTTCATAGGTTAGGGGTTATGTAGTCCATGTACCATAGGTGGGGGTGTGATTTAGACTTTTTCCAATAAATAATTGTTTGTATTTCAATTTTTTCTTTGATTGTACTTCTTAACTCTTCAACTCATGGAGAGTTACTTCTTTCCTGTCTTGTTCTATTTTTGGAGAGATCACATGCCCATTCCAGTTCAAATTTTGCTTCTAGATTGTATACAATGCAAACCACCTTTCTGGCTTGGCTGAGAAGAAAAAAAGGCCTACAAAACTGGTTAATCTACTACGAAAACAAACATGCTAAAAACCCTGCAAAAAGGCCAAAAATAAAGGTACAACTTCTCTATTTCAGACATTCTCTTGCACTGAACGACTTTTGTCATCTAAAATGCTATTTCAATGAATTCATAAAAGATTGCAAGTGGTATGACTCAGTAAATTTCTTACAGACAGGACTGTGGGGTCTTCGGGACAAAGGGTGGATGCTATAGAATACTACCAAAAAAGAAATTGAGGATTTATGTAAACAGGTATATTAAAGCAACAACCACCTCTGCATCAGTTGATACTATCGTCAGTCTGTCAGGAACCCTCCTTGCTTCCTTCAATTCTACAACCAATTTACTTACTTGATTACATTTATAATACTCCTTGCTTCCTTCAATTCTACAACCAATTTACTTGGTAGCATTTATACAACATTTTCACATGCATCGCAGGAGGATGAGGAGAGGCAAAAGGTGATCACTGATCCAAACTATATCATGCCAGTAGCATTTGTGTCTTTCAAAACACAGTGGGGGCTGCTGTTTGTGCTCAAACACAACAGACAAGTAATCCCACCGTGTGGTTAACTGATTGGGCTCCAGAACCTCGTGATGTTTTCTGGGCTAATCTCTCAATCCCTTTTGTTGAACTCTCAGTTAGGAGGCTCATTGTAGCTGTTGTCTTCTTCTTTCTGACCTTTTTCTTTATGATACCAATTGCTATTGTCCAATCGTTGGCAAACCTAGATGATATCGAGAGGGTACTTCCTTTCTTGAAACCTATAATAGAAAGGTGAGTGTTAATATTCGTTAGTTTACAGTTAAGTATCATGAAAAAGCATTCTTGGCATGCTATTGTACTTGTAAATTTCACTTACTCCTACAATCTTGCAAACTATTTATTGTCATGCTGACTTCATCGACTCATTATCATTTATCAATATGGTGTCCAAGTGGGATTTTTATTTTTGAAGGCAAAGTGGGCTTGTTTGGTTTTTTGCTACAACAGTGGGCTTATTTTAAAATAAGACGTTCAATGTTTGAAATCTATTAGTAGGCATCAGTTTAAAGAACTTCAGAGCTTTTAGCAGAGCCTCTGATGTAGATTTTGTGATTTTAATGCATTCTTGCTAAATCATTTTACTCAATGCTTGTCTGGGTAGCTTTTGATTATAAGTAATTAGCTTTGGCTACCACTTCTAAGAAGCAGATTGGACCTAACCTTATTAGTGTAGTAAGCTATTAAGTTATAATCGCATTCTACCTTTAGATGTAAATATGGTATCTTGAATTATTGAATTTTGCAATTATGTTCGCTTGAAGAAAATATTATTTGTCGATTTACAAAGGTATTTTCCTTGGAATGAATAATACATAAAATCCAACACCTTTTTGTATGGTAAATTGTTTACAAGATAATTGTTGTCTAATGGATCTTAATTCTATCATGCAAATGCCATGCAGAAATTCCCTAGCCCAGTTATCCAAGGCTTCTTGCCAGGAATCGTATTGAAAATCTTTCTTATACTTCTCCCAACAATTCTAATGGCCATGAGCAAGATTGAAGGACACACATTGCTCTCTGGATTGGACAGGAGAACAGCAATGAAGTACTACATTTTCCTTTTTCGTAAATGTGTTCTTGGGGAGTGTAATAACTGGAACAGCATTCCAACAACTAGACAACTTCATCCATCAGTCCGCTAATAAGTACGTTGAATTAAAAAAAATCATTTCTTGCATTATGATAGTTTTGGTCAAATTTGTTATTCTACCTAACAAATGCATTAGCTTACTCTGTCATTTTCACTTGTGTCACCTCAAGAATTCCAGAGGTTATTGGAGAATCCATTCCTATGAAGACAACATTTTTCATGACATACATAATGGTTGATGGCTGGTCTGGTATAGCTGCTGAAGTTCTTCGGTTGAAGGCATTAGTCATATTCCATATAAAGAATGCTTTCTTGGTCAGAACAGAGCATGACCGTGAACAGGCCATGGATCCTGGAAGTCTGAATTTTTACAATTCAGAACCACGATTACAGCTGTATTTTCTGCTTGGGCTTGTATATGCAGTTGTCACACCCATGCTTCTTCCCTTCATCATAGTGTTCTTCAGCCTTGCATATCTTGTTTTCAGACATCAGGTACTACTCTGAATCACCATTATGTTTGTTTGAATCTTATTCACTTTCCATAAAGAACAACAACTTTTGCTACGAATTTGCCAATATTTCGTTTTTTTAGAGTGCTAATATTTTATTTGATACTTCAAGTACCATGTTCTATTATCGTACTTCTCTTACATGGGCCCATAATATAATTCTCCCTTTTTGCAAGATAATTAACGTATATAGTCAGCATTACGAAAGTGGTGCACAATTCTGGCCAGATGTGCACATGCGACTAATCATTGCACTGATAGTATCACAAATCCTCCTACTGGGACTTCTGAGTACACAGGAAGCAGAGAAGTCCACCATTGCCCTTCTCCCACTTCCTGTCCTTTCCATATGGTTCCACTATGTTTGCAAGGGCCGATTTGAGCCAGCGTATGTGAAGTTTCCCTTGCAGGTAAGATCAAAATATTAGCTCACAAACATATCCGAAATAGTGTTATAATAAATCAGTGTTAAGCTCTAATAGTACCAAAAGCATAAAAAAATGGGACCTATTCTAACATAAGTTGCCGTATGCCTCTATTTGGCAGGATGCTATGGTAAAGGACACATTGGAACGGGCGCATGATCCGACTTTAAATTTAAGAGAGTACCTAAAGGGTGCTTATATGCATCCAGTCTTCCAGAAAAATGATATATATAAGGTTGTCGCCATGGACGAGGAAGAGAAGAACCCCATCGTTGTGACAAAGCGGCAGGCTCGCATGAACACACCTGGGGAAGCAAATTCAATTCCAGTTCTGGTGGTACTAATGAAGGAGAATCAAATTGGATGCTTCCTACCTAAAGCCTGATTCTTTCAAGAGCAAATATTTTTTTTAGCCCAGTAATCTTGTAAATGTTTGGGGGATTGGAAATACAGGAGGCAGTAGGGTAGTGAAACAGGTTGTATTATATGATGATCTACAATTTTGTCAATTTCATTAGTACATAAGGACAAATTGATCAATTAAGAACGGGAATTCTTCCAAAGTTGACGAACGTCTTCCCCTGATTTTAGTTAAACAATTCGATGCTGGAATAACACTGAAAATATTCTTGAAATACTCGGATGCTTTCAAACTTGAGCACCTATTACAGGAGCTCGACCATCAGAGTAAAGAGTGTCAAGGCAATCAATTTTGATTAATTATACATACTAGATTAATTTACAAAACTTTTTAAGTCAAAATTTATGCTGTGCTGGAGAGATAGGCCAATTTGCTAAAAATAAATGTCATACAACAAGCGTTATAAGATAAAGCACAGCATAAATTTCCGGATGCATTAGGTTATAATTATTACAATTGTAGCTAGTGATACAAGTAAGACCTACGTTCACCTGAAAACATTGGTACAACTAAAAAAACCAATTAAAAAAGTTACATCTCCAATAAGAACTATGACTTGCCGTGTGAATAAAGAGTCTCAAGGCAATCAATTTTGATTAGTAAGCAATCTTTAAAGTCTTTGAATTTTTCCTTTTAGGCAAAAAATAAAAGTCTCTGGTTGAGTCAATTGATTAGGGGGTGCAACATATCCGCGGTTTTTATTCAAATGTTACCCAGACGACCAACAGCCAGAAAGGTAGAAACACGACGCCACAGCACGGAGACGGACAGACAAGACGCGACAGATGCACACATGCACCGGCGGCGCGGCATCTTTTCGGAGCACGCAAGTACGGCAGATACAAGATGCCATGATCGCTGGTTTGGTCCTCATTCTCCTCACGATACGGTACGATCGACCGCTCGCTCGCTCAGACGGTGACCGAGGCGGGCTCCGCCTTCGGCGCGTCGACGGTGGCGGCGGTCCCCTTGGTAAGAAGCTCCGACACCCTCGCCGCGAGGTTCAGCTTCGCAGCAGGCGACACGCCGTGCTCCCCGATGATGGACTCCAGCACGGCCTCGCAGAGAGGCTTGTTCTCGATCGCCGCGGCGCCGGTCGCCGGCACCGACGAGTCCTTGGAGAAAGCGACCTGGATCGAAGGATCGCAGCAGACAGGACATCAGTGCTGGTACGTGTCACCATCCCATCTAATTCGCACGGAAATGAAAGAAAAAAGAGAACATCTAAGCATGATCGGTACGGGTGGGTAGGGAGGGTACTCACGGTGAGGACTCCGGCGGGAGAGTGCGTGAAGAGGATGGAGGCGCCCGGCGGGAACGTCTCGGGCTTGAACACCTCCTTGAACTTTTCCACGGCGACGCCCTCGGCGTCCGTGTACACGCCGGTGGCCTTCCAATACGCCACGCAGTTCTCCGTCACTTTGTCCGCGTACTGCTCGCCCGTGAGCGGAAGGATCATCGTCACCCGCGTGAACTTCTCGAAGTCGCCTGAGACAAACACACAACACGTACAAAGGCGGCACGACGTACCCATCAAGCCAAGAACGAGGCACCTTCTCACGCACTCAGCAGCTCATTCACTCACCCGTGACGACGTCGCGGAAGAAGGCGGCGTCGGACGCGAGCTCGTGGGCGGTCTTGCCGGCCCAGTTCTTGGCCAGCGCGGACACCGCCGCGTCCTCCAGGTACACTCCGATGGCTGTGAACTTGATGAAATTGCCTCCGATCTCGAGGCCTCGCACGCCTGCAGGATTAGCCAAAAGAATGGTCAACCGGAACTGCCATGCCATACTCTGCACCACTAACTACAGTCCCTCCCTTTTGTGTCCTACGGAAACCAGAGACAGACAGACTGCCACGGAAGGAACGTGATCTCAACGCAACGCACCTGCGCCGCCGAGGAAGTGCGAGGCGGCGGAGCCAGGCGGGCGGGCCACCGGCGGGAAGACGACGCCTTCAACCACCACCTCCGGCACGGCCATTTTTCGCACGCCGCGAGGGAACCGTACGCACCTGCGCCGCCGAGGAAGTGCGAGGCGGCTGAGCCCTGGTGGCTTTGTGTATGGTATGGGGCAGGGCGGGGTTGTTGGGGATAAATATGGAGGGACAGCCGACGGCGAGAGCAAAGAACGGAGGGGTTAGTTGGGCAAGCGACACTTGAACAATCGTCATAATAAGCAAAGAAATTTAGTGTGCCACCACTTGTGGCTTAATTTGCAGGCATGCCACGATCTTGAGTCCCCGTAAAGTCCAAAATATCTGTTTGCTATATTTCTAGTCAGTCTAGATAAAAGAAACAACATATAATATTAAAAAGTATATTGTAATCATATATTAAAATTATTATCCTTGCACCAAACCAAGACTTTGAAACATAAACGTACTACCAAAAGTGTTTATTTACATTAAAAAGGTGAAAAGAACTTATATAAAATTGTTACGTGGCGATTGAACGGGGCCGTCGATCTAGACGTCTTTTACCAAAAGTGTTCAAATATGCTGTCTATTTATTTTGGAAAGTTTAGTGTTGACTTTTTCTTGAACGTGATGGAGAGTTAGCAAAGACTTTTTATTTACGTGACAAAGGTGTGTATTATGGTAAACATTTTGAACATGATATATACAGGTGCGTTTTTTTGAATGTGATATAACTTGTTTTTATAATATGTGTTGGTGGGGAAAAATATGTAATCTTTGGTGCAAACCAAATAATACCAATATATGAGGTCCGTGACAACTTTCGGTACTTTGGTGTAATCTTTTGTTTTTCTTACATGACAGCTAGCGTGATGCTTTTTAAAAATATCATCTCAATCGATCATGTAACATAGTTTTAATCATTTTGGCATAAGGTACACATTCAACAATGTAATATGTTATCGTAATATACTTTAGATTGCCAAAATTCATTGCTAAAATTAATGTGTCATGTACTAATCTTTTTTTATGCTGCGGGACCGTCTCTTGTTGATGGGTTTGCACGTTACTTTTGCATGCAAAGGAACAAAAAAATAGGAAGGGCCATGAGCCCATTCATGTGCCTCCCGTGATATAGGGATTTAAAATCTTTTTTTTTTTTTCAGGTTAATTAATCAATTGAATAATATAAGAAAAAACAACAACAATCAATGGCTCAGATTTGTTTGAGGTATTACCTCTTAACGCGCAAAGGTGTACTCCTAAGATTGCCCAGCCTATTTTAGACTTACAACGACAATCCCCGTTACTGCTCACTAACTCTATTGTATATATTGTATATATATAGCTTTATTACTCCACTTGACCAGCCGATCAACCCGGCCATTTCTCATCCCTACAAAAGGATCATCCGACAATCCGACGTATGGCATTATGGCCACCATAGCCCTGGTGGGTCAGCATAGCTCTAGTGTGACGTCATCGTGGTAACTTTGTAATATGCTTATGCTTCCGAGGGCATATGTAGTGGTAGTTGGCGAGATGCCATGACGTGTCCAATCCGGTATCAAGTCCTGCCGTCCTGCGGGTAGCTGGAGCTACCGGTCATTGTTCGGAGAACGGGACATGACTCCACGGAACCGACCAGTAATACTGCTCTACTCCCTCCGTCCCAAAACGTTTTGGGTTTTTAAGTCACAAGTTTGACTCGATTTATAAAAACACTTAGAAGATTTAAATCTCTAAATAAATTTGTTAAAAAAACTAGATTAAAAGATCTTTCCAATGATACTAATTATGTAATATAAATATTAATCTTATTTTAATATATAATTCTTGCCGGTAGATGTTTTACCGGGAAGCGAAAACGTCATTTATTTTGGAACGGAGTGAGTATATAGAAGGGCTTTCGCAGTTGAGATTCCAAGAGAATGAACCCGAACCTCACCGATCTTCTTTTGATAATATCTAAATCAGCATGTTAGCTTTTCTTTTTCTTCGGTGTCGGAATAATGACGTAATGATGATGTACTGTTGGGATTGTGATGTTACTACGTAGGAGTACGTCGGGAGGTGACCCTGCCTCAACTAATTGGATGCCATGTACAGTATCTTGTTTGATACAACTTCTGTATATTTTAGCATATGTATAGAGCCATGGGAGAAGCTCGGCTACAATTCTTGTAGTGTGTGCAAGTCTCTAGTGGATTGTCACGATCCTTCACTATGAATAGCAATTACAAGGGTAATTTGAACGACAGGTTCCTGATTTCGAAGGTAGAAGACGACAACGTTCAGGTTCAGGTTCGGGTTCTGTTCGATGCCCATTTCGGTTACAGACCATGGCATATATCTGCCGACGGGCACACACACCTACTGTACTGGCCAAGGCCCAACCCAATAGGCCAAGCATACACACACTCAGGTCATGACGTTGACCATTCATGCCTGATAGAGTCACCAATTCTTCCAAAGCAAAAGGAACATAGGACGCAAAAGGGCATAGGACGCAAAGATGGAACTATGGAAGGGTTGTTTCAGTCTGAATCACCCGGGTTGCAGGGCCAATTCTTTACCAGTATTTCCAAGCAAAAAAACGTGTTTTCCCTCGGTTGCAGGGCCAAATCTTTTTCAGTCTGTTGATCACACGGCCTGCAATATGGCTTTGTATTTGAATGGGGGCATAGACGGCAATATATACGCCGATTATTTATCCATTTCCATAGAATTGTGTCGTCTAAACTCGGCCATTTGTTGTACAATTCCATTCATCATAATCTTCTGGTCCAATTCATATGCAGCAGCTCATCTTTCACTTTTTGATTTTTCTCCATGCCAGGGGTATAAGACGGACGCAATGTCCATTGGTGATCGACCATCAGCCTATGGAGATGCCAAAAACTCAGCTTTGTCTCGTTTTCCCACGGTCACCACCGTGGAGGCGCAAATAAGAGCTCTGTCCGTGTTGTCACACGTTGGAGCAGATCCCACCCAGGGCATTTCTGGACTACAATGTATGTAAGCTACTATGATATCCACAGACCAAAAGAACACGCTGCTTATTCTTCCTTTCAAGAACAATATAAATCTTACTATGATTTACTTTGACAAATACAATATCTGGGGACTACAATTTGCCCTCATTTACAGACTTGAACTCTCACAGCCGTAAAAAATGGACAGAAAAGACTTCTATTCTTACAAGCCTCGCTTCAAAATGTACCTTTTTTCAAGGCAGAAAAGAATTTTCCTACAAAGATCCCCTAATCCAATAGAACTCACGTCTCTAATACCAACGGAAGCACGGCGACTAGACCCAAAAAAACCTGTCAACCACTGCTTTAATAAGGAAAAAAATAACACTGATCGTAGGGATTGGGACCAAAGGAACTATTACAACTGACTAAAATTAAATAAGAAAACAAGGGATCTGTACTGCTATAATAAACCATACTACGGCCGTGGAAACCTAACTGAACAGAAGCTCACGAGCCAGCTCTTCCAACAGATCATCTTTTATCATTCTCTCAATGTCCCTTCCAGTCCTGTCAATGCAGTCTGCTAAATCTGGCCACTTCGGATCAAATCCTTTCTTCTCTGGCTTGGTCTCACTGGGTGCAAGTTGTTTCCGTCTCTGAACTAGCACCTGCAAGACTTTCTCCAAGAGACCCTCTGAGCCCCAAAGTGGAGCCAAATTCCTAGTAGTATTGACCCAAGGTTGCATGTTCAAGCATGGGGCAAGGATTTGTGATAGTATTGTGTTGACCATATCGAACAAAAGCTTCCTGTCTGATCTTGACCACTGAACAACTTTGATGTACTTCTTTTCCAGCTTCTCAAATACATCATCACCAGCAGGACAGTCGAGAGACTGGCACACCTTGTACATTTGATCCTCGGAAGTTCCTTGAATTCCAGAAGCAATCAGTATATCTAGCAAGTAAGAGAATTCCCTTTCCTCATCATCTTCAAATCCTTCAAGAATATCTTCAACCAGCTGTATGGGTTTCTCGTCACTCAGCTCCACTTCATCAGAGGATAAACAGTCACTAGTTCCGACAATGCTACTTGCCTTCACAGCAGTCTCTGTTGATGCAAATGTGCCAAGCTCAAGTCTCAGTTGGAGATCTAAACGAACAAGAGTACAAGACCATAGAATTAAAACATAAATAGAAAATATAAGAAGTCCAGAATAGCCAATAGGCTCTTAAAAATAAATAGAAAATATAAGAAGTCCAGAATAGCCAATAGAGATATGTACAAAGGCATAATCACTAACCATATGGATCTGCAGCCTCTCGCCTGATGTTTTCAGAATCAGAACAATCTTCAGATAGAGGTTGAAGAACAGATATTGGGCTAGCCTGCCCTATCTCTTTAGGGTAGATGACAAATGTAGAGTCTAGGCATGCAGCGTGAGGGTAGTATCCCTGTCAAATGTATCATGAGCTCAAACTTCCTATCATACATGTTGAAGGAAAGCAAACCAAATAAACATGTCCATCGGTTGTACTACAGCAATAATTAAATTATGTTTGGTTTAAGTTTGAAAGAAGAAAAGGCAAGATACCATGGTGATAATAAAAATCTAAATAATCTTTCGGATTCTACAAAATCAAGAAACCATACAAGCATCTTCAAATTGAAATATCAAGTAAATTAGTGTTCATAAATTCTAGTATATACCTTCTTGAAGGTCATATTCCATTGATCACTGGCTAGCACACCCAGAGATGATAAGTTGGAGCTATCACTAGTGTCACTTGAAGACGATACTTGCAGATCATCAATACTCTCATTGGAGGAAAAACCTAATATCTTCTCAGATTCACTGTAAGTGGAGCTCCATGTCTGTTCAGGTCCTTTTTGATTGAGTATATCTGAACAGCACAGTTGCTTTTCTCGAATCAACGCATTGTTTAACAAAATCTGTGAATGTCTTTCCAATGAGGAATTAAGGTGTTCATCCTTATCTTTCTTTAGCAGGTCAGTTGCTCCTCTAGGATTAATGATTTTGTGTCTTCGATTCAAAGCACTGATACGGTTTTGGTTCTGATGATTATCACCATGCCGTGGTTGACGTAGCAAAGACATCTTCTCAGAAAGGGAACAGTTTGTGCTGGTTAAACCCATCTTTGGAGAAGCTGACCTTTTAGCACTTCTGATCAGTTGATAACTGAAATCACTCATCTCGATGCAACTCTTTAAAGCTGGAGGATTCTTCAAATTGTTGTTGGGACTGCTGATATGATATTTAGATCGAGTGGGCATTCCTGAAGCAGTTCTGTTTGCACGACACGATCCTTTGTCATTGAAGGTCATATCTACTTGAAGTCCCGTTGCAATAGGTTGAATGTGACTGATTTCTGTTACATTTCTCTGTGCACTAGGAAGACATCTAACAGACGATCTCTGGGAGCTCTTATGCTTAAATTCCCCGATATCCAAAGAAAGCTGTATCAACAAAATAGTTTTGTAAGAACTGTGAAAACAAAAAGGAGCCCATTTTAGCACATTAAAGCTTTGTATTGCAGAAGAATATGGAGGAAAACAAATACAAAATTCAAGGACTAATAGAACTGTAGGTACAACAATAGTCAGAATATGGACACCTTACATGATCTGTTGATCCACTGTTGCATCTGAAATCTGATAATACTCCATGAACACGTCGTTGTTTGTCCACATGAGCAAAACCTGAGTACAAGTTAGAAGTAGAACAAGAACGGGTCAACTACAAATCATTAAGACTTTTACCTTAAATAAATTGCACGACTACCATTCAGACATGATGCACTTGCAGCCATAGTAATTAAAAACAGACCCGAAAATACACCATTACACTTCTTGTCCCTAAATGGAAATAGATTAATTCATGAATCACATGGTACGACCAATTATTCAGTCAAAGTGTGTTAAGCGATTTTTTTTTCTCCCGGGATGTTTGCCCTGTTTGTATTTCTCGGAGATATGTAGACATTAAAACATGTGGGTGGAAAATAAATGGCAAGAAGCTTCGTCGCACTAACTCTAGCATGATGTTCCTTAACTAATTGACGTTTTGTCGAGGCAACAGACAAACAAACAAGACCCAACGATGGAAGCAAATTAGGTAACCTTCTCGCTTCCGCACATAGGACACGCCACCACTGCTTGCGAGGAGGGACTGAAAGAGGCGGAAGCAAGCAGGACCCACCTCTGGGAGGAGGGAGGCGAAGCAAAGCAGGATCAAGCGAAACAATCGCGCGCGATTCCGCAGCAGTTTGAAACGAATCACCAACACACGGGCCGAAAAAACCGCAGAGATTATTCATTTCGGGGAGAGCAAGCC
Source organism: Hyparrhenia diplandra (assembly GCA_015847255.1). Lineage (NCBI taxonomy): Eukaryota > Viridiplantae > Streptophyta > Magnoliopsida > Poales > Poaceae > Hyparrhenia > Hyparrhenia diplandra. The sequence continues at coordinate 146,965 of JADLZK010004564.1, read as the reverse complement.
GTTACCTTCGGTTACCCGCGGAGCAGTGGTCGCCGGCGCCGCGACCGTCCGCTTGACAACCCCACCAGCTCCTCCTCCTCCTCCCGTCCGGTAAGACCGCCGCGCCCACCTCCGCCGGCCGCTCGCGCTGGTCCCGCCCATCCGCGGCCCCTGCAAGTCAAGTCAACCCGACCGACGAACCTCCCTCGACGCCGCTGCAGGGGCTCCGCTCCGCTCGCGCGGATCGTGATCCCGCCGCGTGCCTATTTGAGGAGAGGAGAGGAGAGAGCGCCCCCACGGGGAGATAGGAAGGGCTGGATTCTCGGGGAGGGGAGCGTCGCGACGCCTGGGGCGGACGGGACGGGGCGGGAGGGAGGAAGGGAGGCCGGCGGGGCGCGTTCGGTGGCGGCGCTCCCGCTCCCGCTCCCGCGGCGCGATTGGTTGGCGCCCCGCACCCGCCTTTTCAGGCCCTCCCTCCACTAACCGCACGCACGCACGCACGCACTTGCGGACTTGCCTATGAAACTTTTTGTCTTGGCTGCTTGTTATGTTTTTTTTTTTTTTTTTTGAGATTACACAGTCTGGCCGCAGACGCCAACACGCACGCACACTCACCCCCTACGAACACACGCGTCGTAAAACCCTACCCCAAGGTTTTGGGCTGCTTGTTATGGTGATCCGTGATTGGTTTGACTGGCCAAAATAGACGACGACGCGGCGGTGCTTATTGTGGTGATACGTGGTTAGGCGGCTAGCTAGGCTAACTCGTGTCGACCCACCTGTGGTTAGGGTTAAGCTAAGCACCGTTGCCGTAGGTCTGTTAAATGTTAATAATGCGATCCTGTTCTGTTACATGTAAATAATGCGGTGTATGTGATGTCGTACACGTTTTAGAGAGCGCGTGCGATTTGCGAACGTGGACGTCGTGGAGTAGGAGTAATCAAATCAAACCAAATGTTGGATCGATGCGGGCGCGGGTAGTTGAAAGCGACTGCCCCGTGCCCATGTGGGCCTTGGCGTAGCACCGGAGGCAGAAAAAAATTGTGCCGGTCGTCGAGGTCGCCGTCGCGTAAGAAGGCGGTAGGAACCCGTCTCCCGTGATATTCCCGCGCGAAATGATACAGAACCGCCGGCCAGCCCGCTCGATGTTTTCCCCTCCCGCCGCAGTCCCGCGCCACGGCGATTGTTACGGCCGCCGTGCTAGCCCGGCGATGAATTTTGTGGGTGATGGCGAGAGAATGTTTATTAGTTGGGGCCACTCGACAGGTCCCGTTACGCTGGCCGGCAAGCCGGGCGCCGGGCGTTGCAGGGCAGGAGCAGGGGCAGGCCGGCAATCGATGATTATTACGCAACCAACTACTCGTGTCGTGGATCAGACGCGCGAGACAAGATGAACGACTCCGTTGAGCGCACCTGCTTATTCTCGATAATCAAACAATTCATCAAGCTCGTACGATCCTCAGCTTCGCCTTCGCTTTGGTCGTTCGAATAATAAATTTAGTGGCTAATCATGGTGCTGTACCGAGTGACACGACTGCACTTGGCTTCCTCGTTTCATGGGGCCAATGCCTGCCCCGCGCAATTATGGGCGAACCAAATCCTCCCTCTATCATCACAACAACGACTCGCAGCCTAGTGAACTTGTATGCATTTTGGAATTGAATTTGTCAGCACGTAGGATGAACGTACGGGACTGCATTGTTGGTGACCAGCACAAGACGCGCGCACGTCATCGGATTTGAAATTTGGAATTCCAAATCGTGCAGGTGGAGCGCGAGAAATTTCTCGCGCCTTCGAGGGATCATGACACGTCATTATATATATCTTATTACTTGATAACTAGTTTAGTGGACGAAGACAGTGAGTATTGCTTACGCAACAAGTGGGGTACTGGGCAAATTGGCTAATAAGAAGGTCGGCTATGGATGTCGACTTCGCACCTACTCCCTCCGTCCCTTTATGTATGTCGCCCCTGAAAAGCGTGTGCGTGGCGAAACACGGTTTTCTAGAGACAAACATTTAGAGACGGAGTACTACTCTCGAGTTTGAACGGGTTTTCCCTTGAACCAGTGGACTTCGTACGTTGACCGTATTTTACAGACAGCCACTTTGACGACCACGAGGTAGCCAGGTAAATAAATCGTTTTATTTTATTATTTGTTCAATCATAGATAGACCAGTGAGATTATTGAAAACACCGGGTGTAGCCACACATGCAAGTGCAGGTAAGTTTGATGTGTCGAGTATTCTTTTTTTTTTTTTTTTTTTTTTTTTTTATGCACGCGTATTTCATTAAACATAAAGAGTTTGGTACGAAGTACCGACCGGCAACACCGTTGTTGTACACACGACCGGCAACACCGTTGCCGTACACACGAACCACCTAGCTCTACTGGATCCAACTTACAGTACTACATCGTAAAACAAATTTGCGACAAGAATTCCACAAAAATTACACCCTAGCCAAGATGCAACCCAGCTTCTTGTAACCTGCGATGGACCAAGCCTGTGCCTCCCTAGTGATATTCTCAGCTAGGACCTGTGGCAGCAACTGCACTCCGTTGAATGTCCGGGCGTTGCGCTCCTTCCAAATCAACCAACCAATTGGGAAGAGAAGCGAATCAAATCCGCGGCGCATAGCTTTGGGAAAGCGCTTCCTGGCCCGCAGCCACCACACGAAGATCCCCTCCTCCTGTACAACCACGAACTCCTGCAAGTGAAATTTGGAAAGACATATGTGCCAAACTTCACGGCTGTATGGACATCCCAGGATAATGTGATCTAGGGTCTCAGGCATTTGGTCACATAGCACACAGGAGTTCGATTCTTGCAGCCCATGGCGGAAACGCCTGTCCGCCGTCCAGCACTTTCCATGCAAAGCCAACCAAAAGAAAAACCTGACGCGCGGAGGTGCACAAGTCTTCCAAATGTTCTATGTGTCGAGTATTCTTACGGCTGGGTATTTTTGCTCTACCTACACCGTACCCGGCCCATTTACAATGTTTGGGCTTGACTTCCCATAAATTAGCCCAAATCAACTACAGAACGGCTACTGTACCTAAAGCCGAACTCAAGTACCAAACGGGCCAGTAGTACCTAACAAGTAACTGGGCCATAATGGGCCGGAACACGACACAACAGTACGCCCGGAGGCAGACCAATTCCACCACCCCACGCGAGCGCGTCCATCCCCTTCCTCCGATCGAGCCAGGGCCAGGCAACCTGCTGGTGCTCCGCCCCGTCTCCGTTACCGCTCCACCACCGCCTGCCTGCCTCCGCGGCCCTGTGACCGTGAGGCGACACGACGCCGATACGTCACCCGCCCCCGCACAGAGAGCCGCCCCGCTTGGTTCGGCTCGCCATTCGTACCCGTGTTAGTGTCGGTTTGCGTTTCCGATCTGATCTGGTTCCGTGGTGGTGCTAGGGATTGGGAGGTAAAGCGTGATGGCAGCGCCGCCGGCGAGGGCTCGAGCCGACTACGATTACCTCATCAAACTGCTCCTCATCGGAGACAGCGGTGAGTTCATTCGACCTCAAAGCCCCTCTATTCCCTCTCTCGATCTACGCGAGATTTGGTGGCGTCGGGGGTCATCCTTTGTATTTTGCGTAATCTGGAGTCTCAATTGGGATCTGGTTCCTAAATCGACCTCTGTTGATGTTACTGCAAAATGTGAATGGGTGAATGAATCTAAGTATGCACTCGTTTTGGAGTGAATGTGTTCCTACTTGCACTGCGCAACATACCACGTAATATTGTTACATTTTGATAATAAGTGCAGAGATTTAATTGTCAGTGTAGTTAGATTGGTTACCGTGCATTCAGAATGTAGGAGCAATCTCTTGGCTTTGCGGGATGTTTATTCTGCAAGCACGGTCAAAGCTTCTTTATTATTCTCAGCAATTGCACGCACAGCTAGCATATGCAGTGGGACTGTGGGAGCATAGATCTTTGCAAGTTTTCATCTCCCTGGCTTTCTTTGCTTGTTATGTTTGTTGTTCAGTGGGCGCATCTCTCTGTTGTTTAGGTTATGTGCCTTTGATAGACTGATGGTTCAGGTTATTATTCTTTATGTATCAAATTAACAATTTAATAGACGCAATCGAATAAGCACACCAAGATAGGGCCTCGAGTCAATCAAGCAATCCATACCAAGGGCTCTGTTTGCTTGAGATTAAGGAGTTGTTGGGCTGCAGATGCATGGTCTGTCACTAAATACTTGCAAAATATCTCTCTAGTGATTGTGCTCCTACTTGCAGTGCGCAATATACACTTAATATTGTTACACTTCGAAAAAATGTGTGGAGATTTAATTGCGGTGTAGTTAGATTGATGATTGATGAGTATGCATCCATAATTCATGAATATTATGGGGACTTTCATTCCTCTAGCGCTGTCAAAGCTTCTTATTCTCATCAATTGCACATGCTAATAGTATGTGCAAGTGGAACATAGGTCTTTAAAAATCGCTGACTTCCTCTGCTTGTTGCAATTGGTAACCAGTGGGCATATCTCTATGGTTCGGCCTGGGTGGCTTTGATAGTTGACATTATTTTTGATCCCATGTCAAAGCGACAATTTAAAATTTAAATGCTGCAACATAATAAGCATATCAAGATAGGGCATCGAGTTAGTCCAGCTATCCATATAAAGGGCTTGAGAGTCAAGATTAGGGAGTTGTTGGGCTTCACATGCATAGCCTCAGTCACTAAATACTTACAAAGGTATAAACTTGACAATACCTCAAGTTGGAAGTTGAAATCAACTAATGGTACGGCAAAAAAGTTATTCAGAAGTTTTTTCCTTATTAATAGAAAAGGATAATTAAAGGCTTGGCGCTATTTGGCCTTGTTTGCATTTCCATGTAGGTGTTCTCCTAACCAGAGAAAATGTCTCCCCATTAACAGAAGTCTACAAGTAGGGGCAAAAATAATTTTCCTCTGGACAGTATTTATGCTGTGGCGCTGTATGCTCTTAATTTGCACAGTGACACGAACTTATATGCAGATTTGCTCATCAATAATCTTGCTCTATGTATCTACCAAAAGCCCATTCTCATATCGGCATTGTTTCTTCGGTTTGCTATAAATTAGAGTCATTGAGTATACCCAACTGATATTTCAATCTGAATTTTTGTACTTATTATGTAGGTGTTGGAAAAAGTTGTCTCCTGTTACGGTTTTCAGATGGATCATTCACCACTAGCTTCATTACCACTATTGGGTATGTAGGCCAATTATTATTTTACATGTAAAAGTTTGTATGGATTCGTTAATTGTACCCATTGGATTTTGAAAACAGTATTGACTTCAAGATAAGGACTGTCGAGTTGGATGGCAAACGGATTAAGTTGCAGATCTGGGATACTGCAGGCCAAGAACGATTCCGCACTATTACAACTGGTATGCTTGTTTTCCTTTTTAGCAAATATGATTCCTTTACAAAAACTCTATGGCTGAAGTTTGTGATTGTGCAATTCTTCTTTGCAGCCTACTACAGGGGAGCAATGGGCATTTTACTTGTTTATGATGTCACAGACGAAGTCATCTTTCAATAGTACTGACCCTTATACTTAAAATGTTTTTTTTCATAAATCACTTCAGATTCAATTTCTGAATTCTAATATTGTCTTCGGTGCTGACATGCAGACATCAGAAATTGGATCAGAAACATTGAGCAACATGCTTCAGATAATGTGAACAAAGTTCTGGTGGGGAATAAAGCTGATATGGATGAAAAGCAAACGGGTATACAATTATCTATACTTTTATTCGATCTCTTAAGTTTTATACTTATTCAATGCTCATTTTCTTTGGTAAAGGCCGTCCCCACTTCAAAGGGGCAAGCTCTCGCTGACGAATATGGGATAAAGTTCTTTGAAACGGTTAGTGAAAATCACAACTTCTGCCTATGGCATTCCTTTCTTGTACCATAGGTCCATAACTGATGCGTAATTTGTTTTTATTATTTGTTGCAGAGTGCAAAGACAAACCTGAATGTCGAGCAGGTTTTCTTTTCTATAGCAAGGGATATCAAACAGAGACTTTCAGAGACTGATTCCAAGCCTGAGGTGCAACCCCTTTCCATAGCTTTGAGCCTTTGACACGTCTGCTTTCTCTTGCACAGTTCCTTAGCTTGCATGTTTTCTCTTGCAGGATCGAACTATCAAGATCAAGGCTGAAGGGGAAGCTGATGCAGCAGCGGCACAGAAATCAGCTTGCTGCGGCTCCTGAACATTGCACCGCAAGATAGTGGCGTTTTCACGCATGTAATTTTCATCATTTTATTCTTTGTCAGCTACTCTCTCCTTGTGCTTCTTCAGTTATTGCAATTGTTGTGATTTGGACAAATGGGTGTTAAGTCAGAACAATTACTTGTTATATTGTGGAAACTCTATTCCTGATAACGACGAGCGCGTATACAACTGGGTGGTTGGTTTGATCTCATGAACGCACTACTACAGAGATTTGATATAATTGTGGAAATTTCAAAGTGTACAGCGGTAACCTTTGCTTGCAGCACTTTTGGAACCTGGGAAAATAAGCTGTGTGGGTTGGTGGTGTTGCACCCACTTAAGTCTTAACACGTGTTAAAAAATAGAGATTCTTTTGTTTGCTATATGGTTCTCTATGTCCGTGAAATGAACGATGTAAAGTTTGATCAAATCAAAATTATATAACAAAACGAATATTTATTTATAATACGAAATAAGCACTACTCCTAGTCTAAACGTATATATCTAGACCTAGTGTAAATACACTAGTAGAAAGCCTTGTAGCCTTTTTGCGAATAGATTTTGAATGCTATGGTAATCGATGTTGTAAAAATAGTTCAGTTCATTCACAAAGCATTTGAATAGATACGTTGGTCCATTGCGCAGGAGTTTACATGTATGGAAAAGATGTGCAAAAGAACCATTATGCGGCGTAGTTTGTTAGTAGAGAGGGCAGCGATGGCTTTTGGATGTATATATGAAATGTAGGGTTCAACTGTGGTGGCAATTGTATGTTGGGTGGCATTGTCCCGGGTTAGGAGCAAAGGATGCACAATAATGATTGGCGCTTATGAATTCATAACATGGTCAATACAGGTGCAATAATATAATAGAACATAGGAGTGTGACATCTATATATTCAGCGATAGTGCTACACGCAGACGCCGGTATCTGGGCGGAGAGTTCCAAACCTTGAAGGACTGTACAGAAGCTGTTTAAGTAGACATTAAAGGTTTAGTTTTGTGGCAAACATGACAGGCTAGACAGGAACTATGGGCGAGAAGCGGGATGATGTGCTGCGTTTGCTGCTGCAGTTTGTTGTTCCTCAGAATGTCCTCCCATCGCTGCCTCAATCATTAGAAAAGAAGTTTGTGTTTCATATGTTAGAAACATGCATGCAGTAGGAAATATATAACTGCGCCTGGTGTTGTACCTGCCAGCTGAAAAAAGGAGCGTGGTTTCGTAACTGTTTGAGTTTTGTCCATAAAAGGCGTATCCACAAAATCATGTCAATTCATATATTACCCATATTGAGATTCTGTGCTCTAGCTGCAAAAGGGTCATCTGATAGATAAAAAGGCAAAAATTACGTAAAGGAAAAAGGGACATGTATGTAATTTTGACAGACTATAGATAATCTTTGCAGCTGATAAGGCCATCGTTAAATTAAAGGTATGGACAAATTATATCGTAAGATACAGAACAAAGGAATGATATGAAATAATCAATCACTAACAGAGGTTTTTCTCTGCAAGAATCGAACATACTACTTTTTACCTTTGATTTGTTGACAGAGACATAGATGTGCGTAAAATCCTTGTAGCACCAGCATATATCAAGATACCGAAGAAAGTGCCCTTAACCCAAGAACCTGAGAAGAGGACAACCAACAAAAGAGAGAACAATGATTAGGAACCTAACCCCCTTTTGAGTCGGGTGCACACGATATCTTTTCTTCGCACCAAAGTCCCAAATCCAACACACAAGATGGCTTCCAAATTTATACATGGAAGCGAAAGCATGGATCAAATAGTAAACACCACGGAGCTGTATTCAGTAATAGTTTATCCCAAAGAAAGGGTAACATTCCTTCCTCCCTTTTTTGTGTGTCTATCAAGAATTCCATGAAGAAATAAAAAACAGTGAATGAAACATAGATTGAAGGAGCGATATGATAGAATACATGATGGGAGGAACCAAACTGTGATTATTGTAGGATGAGAGCATGTTAGGTACTGAAATTACAGTAGGAACTACTGAAATTACAGTGGAACAAATAATGTGTTTGTAGTGGGGATTTTGAGAAGCTAAATAAATACGCATCAACACATTCAAGACAGAACTGGAAATTAATCTATGTATAGGAAGCTGAAAATTACAAAAATAGCACACTATATATTCCTTTATCAGTTGTTCAATATACTGGGATTGTTCCCAAACCACTCATGTAAGGAACACTATAATTCTCCTATTTATGCATGGGCAGAGGCAAGACCACGCCTCACTACAGTGAACATTGTGCAACCCAAGTGTTACATACATGCCTGTCAACTAACTGGGAGTATTTATTTAATAGGTAGCAGTGAGGTATAAAATATATCCATGTAGTGAAGCAGCTTACATGGTTGCTGGCTGAGAAGCCAATGCAATGGTTAATAGCTGCAGCAGCATCTGATCATTTGATGCTGTTGGAGCCTTTGGCACAGGCATAGATCTAGATAAGAAATGTTTAGATGACATGGAAACCAACACATACCATTTTTATGTAATGACAAAGAAACAAGCTCGCATGGGAAAACTGCATTTTTAAAACCAAGGTGAACATACAGGTTGCCCAAATAAGGAGTCCAATTTAAATTTTCATTTTGAACCAACTAAGAGCATCCAGTAGGGCAGGCCAGATCGATCGTTTCAGAAACCACACGCTATATATCTTTACTGGATGCTGAAGTAGACACAGCTGAATAAAGCAAGGGTCCATTTGCTGGATTCAGTAGGGTACATTTGTTGAATTCAATCTTCACAATGAAGGAAGTAAAAGTTTTCCTTACAATACACATAATACTGCATGGTACTGGTTGCTAAAATTCCATATTTTATCATGATGGTTGATGGTCGATTACTCTAATACTAAAATCAACAAAGATCTGGAGTATTATTAAAAAAATTATGTGCATTATCATCCCAGTAATATCACCCATATTTTAGAGTGATGGCCGATGGCAATGCACGGTGATGCAAGCAAGAAGTATTATCGATTGATAACCATTATATTAAGTGTGTTGACTAAATAATATGGTACACAGAAACATGCATGCAAGACTGAAAGAAGTAGCCTGAATGAAATAAAAAAAAATTGTTAATCCGAAACAGTCAGACAAGAACAGTGGTAGACGAAGACCTAAAACTGAAGTTAATCTCAAACGTAAGTGAACATTACCACAAGCCAATATGTAGATTTGTTTTTTAATTTGAATCACCATAAATATTTTAGTCAGACCAAGGATAAATAAATCAGCGTCTCTATTTGGTATCTTTAGTTCCTATTTGAATTGACTATAGTAGCAACAACGATCTTCCATTATTTGATTCAACCACCCACCAACAGTGAATGCAAATAGAAAATGAATTGGCAATTACTCATTTAGGACTATTCATTGCTCGACTATTAATCATCTGGCACATGGGTATATTGATATTTCCATCACTCAGGATTCATTCAGGGTTTTGTATTGCAAAAAAATTGGTCTGAATATTTGCCGTCCTTACTCATTAGCTAAAAAAACAAAGATGACTGTCATAAATAAAACGCAATCTTCAGGAAGTGAACAAAAGAAGTGGCGCAGAATGGATGCAAAAATGCACCTTGTTTGTGTGGCCAACCTGACAACCGAAGCGTAGTATTGGAGTGCTAACATTGGAGGGGTACGACTGGAGGGCGGTACAACTTACCTCATGCACAAAAATTTCACTTTGAGTGATTGTACTTGTCAGCAGGAGCATAACTTTCATAAAATTCTCCTTCAAGGCGCTGAAAAATTCAGATTAGAGGCCTCAGAAACATACCGATCATCATTTGTTCATCAACCTGGAGCTTCAAGGCACGCTAATAGCTGGCCTAGTCTCAGAAATTGCATAGCATAAGTAGGAGGCCATGCCCAGTACCTCACAGGCTAACGAACATCAGATCCTATCTTTGAGCGATGTGTACGGATTTTTCATCATAGGCTCAAAAAGGGAAAAACAACGAATGGAAAATGTTGAGAGCATATATGGCTGGGAGACGTGGAGGGAGGCATCAGAGGAAAACAAAGGAATGAAGAGGCACCGGACAAAGAAACAGAACCTCCCCAATCGAACGTGCACCATAAATGAAAGCTAATGAGCATTGCCTTCATCATGTGTATATTGTGTATTCATCATAGCACCACCCTATTCCCTAAAAATTAATCTAGCAGCAAGAGGAAAGCGTAGTCATCATTGGACGTGACCGAGACCATGAGCACTGCAGTGCACTAACAAACAAAACAAATATAGCTGACATGGTGATGTGGTCTACTGTATGCTACAAAATCATGAGCACTGCAGTGTACCAAAAAGAAAAATCAAATAAATCTCACTGGCATGGTCATGTCCTCAGATATACACAACAACACTTAGGTAGAGTATGCAGTAAAAGGCACCCTAAGCGCAGGTATGGGCTGCTAAATATTACCAGCAATCATATTCAAGTTTGAGACCATTAATCCAAATAGAGATGAGGAATGCTGTGGTATTTAAAGTGAAGCATTGCACTGTTTGTTTTTAACACAGATAAGGTCATATAATTCATGGCAATAATACAAAGATCCAAAGAAAACAGAATATTGCAGCCGAGTCTAGCAGAGAAATCAGATTTTAGAAGATGACATAGCATAAAACTGTAAGGCGATGAGGTCTGTGACGCCGAAGGGAAAATTAATAAGTGCGGAGAACCTAAAGATCAGCACCATAGAGAACACAATAGGTCCAATCCTCAGACATGACACACATGGTGTAATAGTAGTGATCCCCGCATCGAGAGTAATGCCCTTGTTATAATTTATAAACCACACAAGATATAAATGGAAAGATTATATTAGACAAAGATAGGGTAAGATACCTGGTCTCTTTCCATGGCAACGCATAACAGGTGCTTAATAACATCATCTTGGGTACTTTGGTAGGATATTACCACTCCTATTTGCATCCTCTCGATGAACTGCTTTCGCATAGTCCGAGAGCCTCTACACATGTCTCTCGATTGTTGCACCGCCTATTTTTGTCTCGCAAAATAAAAAGCAAGCCATGGTTACATGATGTATGTCCGTATCAAACTAATGGAATGATTATACGCAAATGATATTCAGGGTTAAGGCATATACACCAAATCACCATGTGTATAAATATTCAGTGTGAGAACATTATCTCGCAACAAATTGTACATGCAAAGGAATAGTAAAGCGGATTTCGTGTATTTAAAATACTACTCAAAAAGTTAGAGCTTTGAGTCTAAATAAAGCACGGCTAAAAATAGCATGCATTATATTTCCTAGGTGATTTTCGGCTGTACACCGACCACCTTTAAAAAATAAGTGTTCATGATTGGAAGCCGCATCCCAACAATAATGGTAGGTAATTCAGTATTGGAAAGTGGTGACCGCCTTAAAAAGAGAGAATCGATAACGAATGCTACCTTTTAAAAAAAAGAAAATTATCAAAACCATAAAAATCCATACTTCTAGGTCTCACGGTTTAGGATGACTTATCTATTTGCAATAACAAAGACCATCTTATCTACCTAAAACTCCGTGTCAAGATGAAATTTGATCTGACGGAAATAGAAGGAACAATTGAATTTGATTCTTTTTTCTCTTATCCGGGACTTTTTGAAGTGAAAATAATTAGTGCTTCCGAAATTCTAAATAATATATCCGATGCTGCATTGAAAAGCATTGACCTGTCCGCTGCTTCAAAGAAATTGATTGGCTCGCCCAATTCACGTGGACTCCTTTTTAGGATCTAGGCCTAATACTTTTCCATACCGGTTGAGTAAGGTCCTGCAGTATCAAAGTAATATTATCTATCAGCTTAAAATACATAATACCAAAACAAGGAAATCCAATCATTACTACATAGAAATAGTAAATTATGAATGTGTGGATGACTAATTTTATTTTCTCTTTCATGCAATTTCAAGTGGTACACCATTACATCTTACAGTTAGAGACTTTGAAACTCTAGTATGGAAAAAAAATCATACTACAGGTTTTAAGCCGAAGCTTCCAAAAATCTATCTACTCGAAACCAAATATGGATAACATTGATATAAACACAATAACACTATTAATCAATTTGACCGCCTAAGTAAAGGCATTCATCCTTTTTGTTATAAGATCAAGAGAGAACCGAAATGGTCGAAAGTTTTCCATCTACAAATTTGTAGCGCCGTGGACAAATATCACAACATTCATCATAGTGAGTAGACTTCTACTGGTCAAAAATAAAGAAAAGGAAAACAGGATAATTCGGCATGAGAGAGGAAGAATGGATAGTAAATTGACCTGTGTGAAGTTCACACCGGGACCGTTCCCGATCTCCGCAAGTGGCAATATAAATTCTTATCGCCTAACTCACTCAGCGTAATTATACAAAATTACGTAAAATGGATACAAAGGAAAGCACACATATATGGGTACATCAAGACGCAACATTCAGTTGTATTTGAAATAATCTAATATCTAAGAAGGGCAAAGGGGAGCATACCTCACCGCCGATGTGCATATCGAGGGGGAGCAGCCATGCAAAAGCGGTGCGGAAATGGCCATGAAAACATATATTTTTTTGAAAGGCTTTAAACCTTTTTGCTCCAAAGAACGGAAACATAAGATTGATTTTTCAATGAAGAAAACATCCCTAGGGGCCTCAGTAATCTATTAATCATCATTTGTCCATCAACTCGAGCTTAAAGGCATGTTGGCGCATCTAGACGCCCAAACAATGTTGCAATGACCAAAAATAGTTTTGGTAACATGGCTATGCCTACGATCGGCCAAGCCTAGCAGAATTATAGGAGCTAAACAAATAGGACATTAAAACTCTTCAATCGAAGCTAAACAAATAGGACATGCCCAAAGACCTCAGAGCGAATGGACATCGATCGTATCTTTAAGCAATTGAGTATAGATTTTGCATCACAGGCCAAAGAGGTAAAAAATGGCAGATGACAGCTGCACAGGCCATCATATGACAACCAATGAGGAAGGTGACTGTACCAAGGAAACCAAGTTCAGGGACGAAGAAACAAAGAAGATCATCAATTCTTAGCTCACAACATATCATTGCATTAAATGAAGAGAAGTAAGATCGATTTTTAGTTCACAATATATCACCGCATTAATTGGAGAGAAGTACATACCTCTCATTTTATGATTTCACTTCACCTTTGGGACACTCTCAACCGGCATCTTTTATTTTAAAGATGAAACCTAAATTTGGTTCATGCAAAACAAACCAATACAACAACCAAAAAAAAATCCCAACTATTTCGGACCTTTGATAAACTATCTCTCGAATAGGGTGTGTGCTCGTAACCAAAAGTATATAATCTGACTGCACAAGCATTGATGTCATACAGTGATCAGAGGCCTAGAATTAAGAAGAATATATCTATCCCTTCATGGGCAATAAGCAAAAGCTCAGACTGCATAATAATGCACCGTTGATACCATAGGCAACGATCATAAAAAAGTATAAGTGCAAGAGCAAAGACAATAATCGAGATTAATTGTGGCACTTTGCCTCGCTTATCACAAAAAGAAGCGTAAAGGCTCCAAAGCACACGTAATAGAATATATAGAAAGGAACAGAAACCGAAGCATCCAACCGATCACGCCTTTAGGTAAAGAACTCGCCAAAAAATTGAATCGATTGCCTCGCCACAAAGGCAAAAATAAATCAACATTCTCATGATCACCGCCTCATTTTTAAGAACATTGGACAGATGCGAGAAGAAGAATCATCATAGCTCATAAGCATTGCCTCAGTAAAAAATAAAGAGGAGCAAAATGGGGAAGGATGGCCCATGATCACTACATGAAACATTAAACATTTATATCGTATATTCATCACAGCAGCACCCTATTCCCTCAAGCTAATCTAGCAGCAAGAGGAGTGTGTACTCATCACCGACACCGACCAAGATCATGAGCACCGCAGTCGGCGCCACCAAAGGAAACAAATACATCCGACATGGCGTTGTGCTCCGATATATTTTACAAAATCATGAGCACAAAGAAGGCACTAAATCAAATATCATTAGCATGGTCATGTCCTCAGATCTATTCCATAACACCTAGGTAGTCTCAGAAAGGAATATGTCAATTGTCATTTGAACATGATCCTAGGGTATGAAGACATCAAGATGTAAAATGCCAAGGCACTCACAAGAAGCCGATCGGGCGATATTGTATTGTAAACTCAGAAATCATATAAAAGTGTCCGAACTATTTCATCATGGACATAAGAATAGAGAAACGTTTACAAATTTTGAAGGCCTCGTAACTAAGTCAATCGGCATTTAATCATGATCCTGGAGTATCAAGGCACCAAAATAGCTGGGAAAATGCCAAGTCTCTCACAAGACACCGAGCATCGACCGATATTAGTTCATCATGAGCATAAGAATAGAGAAATCTATACAAATTTCGAGAGGCCTCGAAAATAAGTCACTCGTCATTTGATCATGATCCCGGAGTATGAAGGCATCAAAATAGTTGGAAAATACCAAATCTCTCAGACATTGATCATCGGATGATTGCACGTAATAAAAGTGTCCGAACAATTTCATCATGGGCATAAACCGAACAACTCACATATGCAAATACAATAAAAGCGTCCCCGAATAATTTCATCATGGGCATAAACTGACCAACTCACATATGCAAATCACAACTGAACAGTATGAAATCGAGGCGAGTCAAAATTAATTTTGCTACCGTGGATGCCCCCGGAGCTGGCCAAAGCTAGCCCAATTGTAATTAAAAAATCGTGTCATAGATCGCGTGAACAGGGAGGGGGAGCAAGCCTCTGCAAACGCTGGGAGAGAGATCCCGTAGGGAGGAGTAAGAAGGGAGAGAGAGGAAAGGGAAGAGACCAAACCTAGGTCGCACGACGCGACGAAGAACGGAGCAGCGTAACCGTAATGCGCCATGGGAAGGGGTGGTGCGCCGGCGGGCACCGGCGGCGCGGCGCCCGCCGCCGCTGTGTCGTGGGCGGACGACGACGGCGGGGGGCGACATCGTGCCGGGCGATCCAGATGACGCCGCCGCCGCCGCCGCGCCGAGGAGGGGGAGGGGAGGAGGGAGGAAGCGGATAGGGGATGGGGAAGCGGAGCGAGGCGGAGGCGCGGGAGCGGCGGAGGCGGCGGCGCTGCTGGAGCCCTCCCGGGCGGGCGCCGACTCCTGGAGAGACGGAGAGCACGAGAGAGTGTTTTTTTTTTTTTCCGAGATAATTAAGAAGGGGTGGTTATATATTTAGGGTTAGGCATCTAAACAGTAGTTAGAACAAAATCCGCACATTGATGACGAGGGATCGACGGTAAAATTAATTTTACTACCGTGGATGCCGCCCGAGCTGGGCAACCCGCGCCGCCTTGTAGAGGTTATAAATGGCAAATTCTATATATCTAAAGAAGCAAATTTAGAAACTTAGGATGGAGGAAGTATAATTGATTATGGAATGTATTTTATAGCAAATTTAGTTGAAGACAAACTTTAGTATGGTCATGGCTTACAAATTTAACTTTTATAGTTATATAGTTATATTCGTTATTAGCGGAATAAGAAGAAAGCAGTACTTGGTTTTTAAGAGCAAGTATAGTAATCAGTTTTAGCCAGATGCAAGAAGTCCACATAATCAGAAAAGCTAGCCACGTCCGAGAGAGATCACGGAGCCGGCGCTTACGAGAAAAAAAATTTAACCCTCCTAGCTATACTTGAGCATTTTTAGCCTAGCCTGACCCGCCCACATACCTTACTGGGCCGGGCGTCAGCTGATAAAAATCTTAACCCAAGCCCGACCCAAAATACTATTTTTTAGCTATTTTACACTATAAAATGCAATGGGCTGCCCAATCTCGCCCCGAAAATTGAGGGTCACGTGTCTCGTGTCAAGTGGGGCGGTTATGGGCAGGATTTTCTTGGCCCGAAATAACCAGGCTTTTTTTGGCCCAGCCCGAACCAGAACTGGCCCGCAAAATGATCAGGTATACTCCCCGGCCCGACGCCACGAGATACTGCCACTTCCGTCTCCCAGGTGAACATTAAATGATTGGAATCTGTACTGCAACCTAACAAATAGCTAACATGTTATGAGTTGGCTTTATATAAGTCTGTATATGACATTGGTATGGGCTTGTAGCCAACAACATCCTAAATTATTAAGCTTGCTCTAATACTACTACTGTGTATGAGCATCTACATCTTTTCTCTTGCTCCTAGGCATCTCCTCTCGCCACCCCCCCCTCACGTTGCCCCTATCCCTTTGGCGCCCTCCCTCGCGTTGCCACTATCCATTTGGCCTAGCTAGCATCTACGTTGCTCGATCTTGACCCAGTTAAGTAGTGCCTCGAACTTTGGAATCATCGGACTCCTAAGCGCCACTATGTCCTCAAGCTCCTCCCCGGCTTTGACGTAGGAATCGGCGCCCTAAGGAGTAGGTCGACAACGATCTCCACAATGGGTCCCCATGCGGATCGCCTCGATCCGCCACGCCTCCATATACGGTGGTGCCCGAGTGCTAGGGGGCACGTGCCCCCACCACCGTCTCTAAGCCACACCCGCGGCCGAGGGCATGTCAAGCACACGCACGCCACCCACGCGCCACGCCGACGCCTGTAGCGCTTGAACCACCTGAGGCAAAGAATGAAAGACAACAACTCATGATTAGGCTCGTTGCTTCGCATGGCTCCCTAGCTAGCTCACAAAAAGTAAGCACGTATTACAAAGTTATAGAGATAGATAGAGATAGACATTCAGAGTCCGGTGCATTGCATTATTTGGATGGCAATGGTTTGATAAGGCCTCGTTTGTTTAGTGGGGATTAGCTCACAATGCAAACTTTATCATAGAGTTTAAAACTATTTATTATCTTAGATATCGTATATTTGGAGTCCAAATAAAACTTGGAGTCTTGATTTTTCTCCGTCTCTCTTCTATAAATATAATGTCCCATCAACACCACATTAGCAAAGTGCAATAAATATGAGGATAATAAATAAGCTTAGATTTTGTGGTAGTTAAATAAATCCAGGTGTATCACTCGTTGCCGGTTGGATACACAACCACGAATTAATTGTCACCGAGTTGGTGCAAGGATGCAAGGAAGGGTTCGTTTCAAGGAATGAAAATACCACAATACGTTCTTTTAATTCCCATCGGCAGGAAATGCTCGTCGATGGGCTGCCGCCTGCTGTGCTGTGTGAGTGTGACGATGATGCGCTACAGTGAGAGAGGTTTGTTAATTATGTTTGTATGCTATTTATAGGACTAGTATAAATGGGGTGCATATATGGTTACAAAGTCAACGAATGGGGATTACTTGTTTGATCGTGCATGGGCAAGGGACGTACGACTTAGCTGTAGCCTGTAGCAGTTGATTTCGGCTTCTTCGTGGCGTTAAAATATCGAAACATGATAGAGTAGACTTGCGATGCATGATCGACACACTCGGATTTTTTTTTTACTATAAAATTAAGATTTTTTTTTTCAAAATTAACGGGCGCTAGCTGATGTTCAGCTCTTGAATTAACCCACGCGTGGTTCGATACATGTTGTGTTCTACAATTATAGAAACTCCCTTCTGTGTTCTACAATTATAGAAACCCTCTAGGAAGGTGAGTTTATTATTTTTTTTCCGCCAGTTGTGTACATACATGTTGAAGCATTGTGTGTTTTCTTTTACCAGAGTTATATTACATGGATGCAGTGTCATGTACAACACTACTACAGGGATTGATTTTTGCGAGATGTTCGGTTTTATTTTCCGTGGCGGGCATTTCAAAAACCACCTCGTAAAATAGTTGGCTGGCAGCCCGGCGGGGAAAAACCGCCACGGTTGTCGATTAACCGTGGCGGTTTTTATAAAAAGCCCGTCACGGTTAAAAGCACCAGCCCACTATAGTTAGAAAAGCCCAAATGGCCCGATAACACGTTCACGTATATATAGCACCACAAACCCTAACTCAACCTCACTCGCCACTCTCTCACCCCCTCCCCGGCCCAGGAGCCCTCTTCCTCCTCCCTCCACCCCTCCCTCTCCCTCCTTCTCCGGATCCGGCCGCCCCCCTCTCTCTCTCTCTCTCTCTCCCGTCCTCCTTCTCTCCGTGCTCACCTCCCCTCCCCTCTCCTCTCACATCATGGCGGTCGGCGGCGGCAACCAAGGACGCCGACGGCCCGGCCGGCCAAAGGGCGCCCGGCGGCGGCGACCAAGAAGCGGCGGCGGCGGCAAGCAGCTTGGCGGCGGCCAAGGATGCGGATGCGACGTCGACCAAGGACGCGCGGACCAGGGCGGCGACCAGGGCCAAGGGCGGGCGCTCGGTGAACTGCTGCGCGGCGGCGGATCCACGGCGGCGGGCGGCGGGCTCCCCTCCAGATCCGGCGAAGCGGCGACCTCCCTCCGGCGGGACGTGCGATGGCGACCTCCCTCCCTCCGAGATCCGGCGCGGGGCGGATCCACGGCGGCGGTGGGGGGGCTGGGCGTCGGCCGCGGCGCCGGATCCCATCGGCCCGAATCTGGCCCATTAGGGTTAGGTTTGGGCTTTTGTTTTTTTTTTTTATTTTTTATTTTACCATGGCGGGCATTGTAAGAAGACGCCACGGTTAACCGTGGCGGGCATTGTTAAATAACCGCCACGATTAATCGATTTTTCGTGGCGGGCATTGAAACCGCCACGGTTAATCGCTCGACAAACGTGACCCTAGCTGCGTGGCGGTTTCAATGTCCGCCACGGAAAATCGAAAAAACCGCCATAGAAGTTCAATTCGGTAGTAGTGCAAATCAATCAATTTGTTTTTCAATTATAAGGGAACACACTGGAAATCAATCGTGTCGTACTATGATTTTGTACAAAAAAAACGCCGGAATTGCAAAACCAGACCAAACAAGAAAAAAACGAATGGAACACGAAATCCCAAACGCTCCTATTCGCAAAAATTAAATAAAAAAATCCCAAATGCTCCGTCATGAAGGGGGCCATGTTGAGGTCAAGACCCAGCAGGCCTCTCGCTTCCTCCGGCTCCGCCACGGCGTCGTCCAGGTCCAGCCCGTGGGCGCGAGCAGCGCCTTCCCGCTCCTCGCCCTCGGCCACGGCGCGGTGACGCCTCATGTGGCCTCCCAGCGCCTGCCCGAGCGCGAACTCGACGCCGCACACCGCGCAGCCGTGCGCGCCGGACCTTCGCGGCCGGTGCTGTCGCCTCGGCCGCCCGCGGGCGCTTGTGGCTCGCGCGGTGCCCGCCCAAAGCCTGGAACGACGGGAACCGGCGGCTGCACGTCTTGCACTCGAACACGCGCGGCGAGGCCGAGGGCTCGCCGCCGCTGCGCGCGAGCAGCAGCATGACCCCTGAGCGACGGTGATGACGCCCGGCTCCGGCTCCTGCTGTCCGAACGTGAGCCTCTTCATCGGCAGAAATGCTCGATGGACTGCTGGCTGCTGTGTGACGATGATACTACGCTACAGTGAGAGGGTTTGTATGCTATTTATAGGATGCAATGATGCATGGTTACAAAGTCAATGAGTGGGATTACTTGTTCATTTGAGCTTGCGCAAGGGACGTTTGACTTTAGTTCTAGCAGTTGACTTGCGGCTATTTCGTGGAATTAAATATCAAACATGATAGAGTAGACTTGAGCTGCATGATGGACACTTGGATTTTTTATTTTTACTATATAACTAAGATTTTTTTTTTCAAGTTTAACGGGCGCTGATGTTCAGCTCTTGAATTAATCCCTAAAAAGAACTCTTGAATTAATCCACGCATAGATCTGTAGTGATGACTGTGTTTACTAGCCACCAGGATAATATATAATCATGTCCAGCTCATGTTCTCGCGCGCATCGACAATTAGAACGAGCAGTAAATAAACAAATTTCCGTAATTCTTGTATCATTCCTCTTTTGTCTGACTAGTATATTGCCCGTGCTAACGCTACGGTGATATTAGGGGTAATACAAATCAAATTACTAAAGGTGCTATATAGATTTGCTAAACATTATGGTTGAAGAAAAATTGAAAAAAGATACAAAGACACACAAAAAAAAACCTACTGTGGGGATCTCCCCACAGTCTTGCGTTAAAAAAAGACACAAAAACAAAAAAAGTTAACTATGTGTGCGCCAATGCATCCGCCTTTGAATCATTCATCTACTCCAAGCATCACAAATGCAATTAAACTGAAGTCTGTTATAGCTTGGAATTAAACTCCTAACCCTTTTTCTGACCAGCTGTATCCCTGCAAAGAAAACAAAACATGCATAAGGTCATCTGTCTGTTGATCTCAAAGGGGCATACATGCTAAACCTCTCAACGCAGCTGCAAATAGAATAGAAAAGTGTCATAGTGATGTTCTTCAAATATAAAAGTGAAGAACTGAATGAAACACAACAAAAATCAAAGTACCTGATATTTTGATGTTCTGAATTCCTTAGCGCCAAACCAAATTCCATCAGATGTTAGATGAGACTAACTTGTTAAGCCCTTTCTTGAACCTGCAACATGATGTACCAACTACAAATTAGACAAATAAACTATAAATCTGAGCCATACAGTACGTATATATATTAAAAACAAAAATGAATTAACAAATAGAGCAATAAAGGAGGGAGGAGAGGAATGGCAGAAGATATATAAGTTACAAAGGATGGTCCAGACCAGGTCATTAGTCATTCAGGCAAAGGAACTGCCTCAACTAACAAACAGATTGCCATTGAAGTTGTCATTATTAAAGTTAAAATCAATGACATTGTTCTTTGGAAATCCGAGATTTATTTTAACTTAATATTCACCACGGAAGATAAAATCAGAACCCCTCCCATTCAGAAACAAAAGTGAGATGGATAATATGACAAGTGATGTTCTTTTTTCAAAGCCAAATCCTCAATGCTTCCACATTAGTGAGTAAAGATTCATAGTCCAGAACTCATATTTCAATTTTTTTCAAGGTTTGTTCACGAAATCATTATTACATTTATTTAAAAATCATGAGCCAAAGTGAACACCTTGTATCTCAGATGAAGAGGATCCTTCAGCCGGGTAGCATGTACTGAGCGAGTTGATAGAGGTGGCGTCTTGGGACATGGACCTACAATCGCTGCTTTAGAACTGGTGGTGCAATATTAACACCGATGGTTGCCTGAGAAGGACCCTGTGGTTTTAAAAAATATCGAGAACATATTCTTGTAAAATGAATAAGGTCATTGAGCACCAAAATAAAAGGAGTGTTTTAAAATGTAAAATGTTTTGGAAGTGTTGAAACTACAAGAACCTAAATTTGGGTACTATGAAGCATGAAAGCTAGGGTATGGACTGAATGAACCAAGAAGCACGCAAGTACTATTTCTTCAAAAGAAAAGAGGAAACCAATCACATACTTCAGCTCAAGTGAAACTTTAGTTTACAACACCACTCCCAACACTTATGCTTTGAAATCAACAGAGTGAGTTCTACAAAACAGGGCCGTGACTGCTGTGCTGCAAGATGATAATCGCAAGTAGCTGATCAAATAGAGAAGCAGCAACAACTCCAGATGATGGGAAATTCAAAAATTGCTTTGAGACGTCACCTTGGTCGGCGTGATGGCCGTTGTATTCGTGGCGTGGTACGAGGCGTTCTGCGCGGCTACTCACCGCAACCATCGCGTCGCACTGGTGCCGCGCGTCCCGATCGTCGCGTACACGCTACCCTGGCCTTGCCCAACCCACCTCCGACACCGGGCAGCTCCGGCCCGGCGGCGCCGCCTGACCCCGCCACCTCGGCGGGGGCCCGACAATTTCCAGCTCCGCCTGGCGATCCGCCTCGTCTCCGAAAACCACATCCGGCGCCCGGCAGCTCCGACCAGCGGCGCTGTTCATCGCCACGCCAGGCCTGCGCCACCTCGGCACATCCCCTCGCCGATCTGCGTTGCGATCTACACCGATGAGGAACCCTAGCCGCGGGGATTCGGGAGAAGGGCCCAAAGGCGCTCCTAGCATAGAGGGAACCGCCGCCGCCGACTTCAGGGACTCGATTTTTTTTTTTACAAAAAAATCGGATGGAGAAAGTTGGGTTGCGGTCTGCGGATTCGATCTCTCACCGCGCGGCGGGGGGTGGAGCGCGTCATGGCGCGGAGAGGAGAGATGTAAGACCCCTGGACAAACTTTCATCTCAGCCCTCGGTTCGTGGATCCGTTGGTTGGTGATCGTCGGTCTAAAAATAGAAAGAAGTGGTGCCTTATAGTAGAGACTATTAAGGAGCCACGTGGTTATAAAAACATGCCATACAGCAACAAGCGAATAGGAATTGTTGGGGGGCGATTTCGGAGCCACCTGGCGGTAAAACCTGCCGTGTGGCAACATGCAATGGAAGAGGAGAATGGTAGATCAGCGTGCACTGGCGCACACAACTGCAAAGCTCTAATTGCACTCTGCCGGAAAAGCACTCCACAAAAGATTTACACTCCAAAAATAATAGCATTTTTTTAGGGAGGCGTCCACTGGACAACGCCAATTATTTTTAAAAAGTTATATATGTATATTTTTTATGAAAGTAATTTTCAAGACAAATGTATTGATATAATTTCACATTTCAAACTTACTTCCTCCCTCCATTCTGATTTATCTGGGCACACTCATTTTTAGCGGCATGCACCGGCAGCAATGAAGCATTACATGCAACCACCTATCAGCGATGAGATAGAACTAGCGGCCTGGCTACATGCATGAAGTTTTAATGGCAACTTATGATGTGTAGCCAAGCTTCGTGTGCAACCTATACAACCATCAATTAAGGTCACAAGATTTGGATCCAACGTCTGGCGGCGTTTTTAAGGGCCTGTTTGTTTCCGCTCATCCTGCGTTCGCGGTCGACCAACGCGGATAATCCCCGCCGAACGCCGCGCGGTGGGCCAGCGTTGCTGAACGCGACAGTTAGGATACGCAGACAAATGAACTAAAACGCCCGCTTATCCGTGAAGCGCCCGAAATCCTCGCTTCTCTCCATCGCGAAGTCTGGGCAACGCGCGCGACCGGTGGCCACGGAAACAAACAGGGCTTTAAACTCCTCCACCTGTGGGTATGTTTCTTGGTTTTTTGGGATTAAGCTCGCTGCGCCAGATAAATATGAATGGAGGGAGTAAATGTTATTCATGATTTATGTTTTCAATATTTAACTCAAACCTTATCTAAAACAAATTCTTTTTCCTAGAGAATATTTGTTCCGTCTCAAAATAATTTCGGACAGGTTTCTTCCCGTTTCCCGGAGTTTTTTAGAAACAAGTAGGTGGGGGAAACTCTCTCTCCCACCCCACCCCCCCCCCCCCCCGGGAATTAGCTTTCAAAAAAAAAAACCTCTCCTTTTTCGATTTAATTGGGCACTTTGGGTTGCATGCGGGGCAATTGGCCCTGCATTCTTCATGGTTTCATAACATAACTGGTCATGCCTAGTATTATTCTTCGGACAACAATAGCACGTACTCTACCCATTTGAAAGGTGGACCGCACTTTGTCTTGCGACAAAATATAAACACCAACTTGTTCTCATGAAATGATCCCGTTGTGAAATCGACCGCCGTAGAATTGTCACTTGTTGTGGTATGGGAAGCATGCTGTAACTCATAACGGCCTGACACAATATATTAAGGTCGGTGGAGTTAGGTTTTGCGAGGAGCGTTGCTCCTCTGCGGGTTTGTTTTTCCCCGGCGGCGGCGCGTGCGGGAAGCGGCGGGCGACGCTAGCGGAATAAATTCTCCCAGCTTCTTCCGTTCTCCGATGGCGATCTTCTCCGGCGTCCAGCGGAGAGGCCGGGAGACCTGTCCAGAGTCGAGGGCGGCACATCGTCGTCTTCTTCGGTGATGATGCTTTGACCCACAATCTTGAGGAAGATGTTACGTGGTGAAAATCGAGCTTTGCTCGGATTGCCTGCGTGATGGAATCGAAGGATGCGTCGTGGAGTACGGGGAGTTGGCCGATGCGCTGGGAGGCGCGGTTTATTCGGGTGATTCGCCTAGAAGTAAGTCCTCCTCTGCGGCCTCCACCTTGTGGAGTTTGACTCTGGTGCCCCACGGCGATCGGGGAAGCGCCGCTTCGCCGGCGGTGACGAAGCGGATCTCCGAAGGCTTCGAGGAAGATGAGCGGGAGTTTTGTACTTCTTTGTAATTTTCCTTTTCTTGGGATTTCTTTGTAAAAGGGTCGATTGTAAATGCACCAAAATTAATACATGTTCCTTCTCAAAAAAAAAAAAGGTCATTAACATTTCACATGATAATAAATATATAAAATTATCATAGACATACGAGCATCTTATGTGTTAATTAAATTTAACTGGTGTTCCAAAGGGAAAAAAAAAAGATAATTCTAAATTTTATAGTCCATAAATAGTCCGGCATATCAAATTATCGTGTTGTGATACTTGGGCCATGCATAAAACTTGGTGACACCTAAAGTTAATTACTCGATCTATATTTAGTTTTATTTTGGTTCGAGCAAAACCAACAGCACAACAGGAGTGTACGCCGTCTGACATGCCGTTCATCTTCCAATATTCCCTCCATTACAAAGTTAAAATGGCTTTAAAATTTGGAACAAAAGCTAACCATGATACTAGCCAGTAGATTTATATGTATTTACCCTTGACGACTATTGTAGACTTACACTGCGTTACGGGTAAATGCTGGAGCATAATAACAACCACCAACGAGATAGCCATCACGTGCACCATGATGTCGTAGAACTTCATGCTGGGTCGATCGGAGAACATCGATGGTCCGTCTGAGTGTTGTTGGGTCGCCAAGCAATACAAGATAGACTATTCTGGCTTCCCATGGATTCCACGCTGGAATTTTATACTACTGGAATGTAACTCTCCAACGGAATGTCTTCAGTTCCTAGATCGAGTTAGGCCCCGTTTGGAACAAAAGGAATACAAAAAGAGGAATGGTAGGAAATGTAGGAACTGAGAAAACACAGGAATGAGGTAAGTGAGAAAACCACAGGATTTAAAAACAAAGGAATGAAGAACTTTTGTTGTTTGGAACGTAGGGACAGAAAACACAGGAAGAAAAATGTATTTGAACTAAAAAAAATCTTCAGTAACCGTATTATCATTATTTATAATGTTTGTTTGGAACATAGGAACAAAAACGAATTTGAACTAAAAAAATTCAGTTATAGTGTGACACCCTTTATCTGGATTCCTTATGATAATGGGTCCCACCTAGTTAGAGACTGTTTCATTAGTTCCTGAGAGGCATGCCGTATTATCATTGTTTATAGTGTGAACAAAACCAGAAGCTGTCTGCGCTATAGTATACAGAGTAATACTACAGTCTACATTAGTACTAGTATTTTGCATGCACCGCGCGCGAGAGAGAAACCATTGGTTTGGATTGGATTTTTCAGTTCCTGTGTTTCCTTTCCAGATGAATGATGAGACTCATTCCTTTGTTCCAAACGCTAGTGATGTTAGCATTCCATAGGAATGAGTTCCTCTGTTTTTTCCTTTGAAAATCCTTCAATCCAAACGGGACTTTAATGTTGGAAACTGCAGGGCAACATTCATCTCCCTAGGTAAACTGTAGGGAATTATAAATTAATAGCCGTTTTCAGTTATGCACTATGCTTGCTTGCCGTTAAGAAAGCTGGAAAACAAAGCAAAAGGAATCATTGCCAAAGAATTATTTTGATTCTTCTGAGATTACGCGGGAAAAACAAGTGGTTCGCCCCGGAAAAAGCGGGTTGTTGGATAATTTCCATGGGAACTCGCCTTCAGTGCTGAATTTTGTAAGAGGCGACTGACTTTGTTTCATGAACTCATTCTCAACGAGGTGAGGTGCAGGCCGTTGTATCTTTCATGTCCGGCCTCTGACTTGCAAATTTCCGATTTGACAATCTTATCTGACTTTGAACGGAGATAAAGATAATAATTCCTTCATTCACTTATTTATTTATGTTATCAAGCGCAGACCTCCAATATCAACGAGGCATATGGCCTCTGCAGCTACCGGCTCTGGAAGCCGAAAGCAGCACGCTAAGCACTCGTAATCCGTGATTCCTAAATCAGCACGCTAGCCGAAAGCAGCCTCTTTCATGTTTTTTTTTTTTTTTAAAAATCAATGATGGATTTTTTTTTTTATAGGAAAGGATGATGGATTCCTGGTGCACGCAATTTCGCTCCGAATAAAAAAATCAGAATTCCTAAAATTTCTACTTTTTTTTTTTTTTTGTGTTACTCTGGGCCAGGGCCAGCTCTAGCCAAACTGGTCCGGTACATCCATCTGTTTCATGCCATACAAGTTCTAGCTAAGATACATTGACAATCCATTGATTAATAAGTTGGTAGACTCTTTTTAGGCACAATGTCATCCATTGCAACTCCCCTTTGAAAAAAAACCTTCATAGATTAGGGCTAATTTATCTGAAGATGAGGTCGTTCCTTGCCTTCCAGACTGACCAACACATGAGGATAATCACCTCCATGAAGAATGTCACACGTAATTGTTCTTTAATGCTTTCAAGGATGGAAGCTAATGCATTTAAGTTAACCTGTATCTGAAGCCAAGGCCAGCACTCTGTTGCAAAAGGACACCCTAAGAACAGATGGAGTAGTAATTCCTCGGTATTTCCATGACATAAGATGCAATCCTGCGATATCATATTCTTCATCTTCAATAACTCTCTTAGTCTCTTGTGCTCAATCTATCTTTGATTAAAAGCCAGAAGAACACTACATTGGTCGTCAACATCTAATTCATTTGTGGTTTGTGTACTACATAGGTATCTATACCTACTAATAAAGAGAGGAAATTTCTTGACCAACAAAATTTGGGTCTGCCTGCCCTGCCTCGTGTACTGCACCCGAGCTGTCCGTGTGAGTTACGCACGTTCTGCCTACCCCCACCGAGTCCAGTCCAATTACGCACGCAAGTCTACCTTCGTCTCCCCTGTTTTTATTTTCCTTTTTTTTTTATGTCCGGCCTCCCTGATCACCTGTACAACGTCGGCATCCTTTTTATTTCCGTTTTTGTATCGTGGGTGTGAGGGACTCAGGGGAGGGGCACGGAGAAGTCCGAAGAAGATTCTTTTTTTTTTTTTTCTAACTAGAAATCAACTCCAATATCAGTCCCATGAATCCATAGAGATCAAAATTATTAGAGGACGGACAATAAAGAGATATAAATATACGCTCTTGCTCGGATGTGTATGCCCTGGCCCTCGGCGTGAGCACCAGCGCCAGAGAAGATGGGTGTTGTCGCCGCCTTGCCGGCACCGAGATGGAGCCGCTAGCCGCGACGACGTCAAGGGGTGCAACACTGTCCACGGAGATCGAAACACCAGGCCGGGCGTGGGTGTGCGTGGGCGCGGCCGTTAAGGTGTGTGGGATAGTCAGGAGATGCACGGTCGAATTCACCTGCGCTTCCACGAGTTACGGATAAAGGTTGGGAAAGAATGGAAAATAAGAGGAAGGGAAAGAAGATAAAAGAAAAAAGAAAAAAAAAATTGCAGGCTGCAACACATGGACATAACTACCAATGAACACACCTGGGAACAGAATCTGCATGATTCGGCTGAACATGCCAAGCCCACTGTAGGAACAGATTATCTTTTTTTTTTAAAAAAAAAATTAGCACAAAGGCTTGACTGAATGAAAACTGTGTGATCCTACAACAGCCATGTTTTAACAAACATACAGAAAGACAGTAATAAACAAAGAACAGAGGGGAAGTAGTATCATCATAGAGGAGTAAAACATCCTTCTATTCCCAGAGTAAGTGAACACACAATAAAGAAAGGATGATTACGGATTATGGAAGGCACCCAGACTTCCGAAAAAAATTAGACGTCCAAAGACTAGCAGACTCTGTTCGTAGCTGTCCTGAAAATAACTACAGTGTATCGACATGCAATTTGGTAAGACCAAACAAAAGTTCCTGTCCATATTTAATGTTACAAAATCTGTACCTAATTACCAATCTATTGCAGATTCTAATTCCAATACAACGATGTGGTGAATACAATCTATTCATACTGGACAAAGATAACAGAATAGTCTACATCTTGGACCCGAATCCTCTTGATCCCATCTACCAATACAACCCAAATGCAAGATACGTGAAGAAACTTTTATGGATTGCTGAGTACCTACCAAAAAGCAATGTCTGTTGTGTGCCCAGGATCAAGATGGAATGAAAATATTTTCCTATGGCGCCAAAAAGTAGTAGATGATATTCCAATTTACAAAAGGTAACATTTTCTTTTCAAATAGTAGTATAGTAAATATATAAAAAGAATTAATTATAATGAATAGAATAAAAATTTATATACATCAATAACTAATATTATCTATACAAAAAACAGGGAGCTGTCGGGTTATATTGTTTCAATATTCATGTCAGCATGGAAAGGCGAAAAGCTAAACTTGCCGTTTTTAATGGTGAGATTATCTAACCTTTTAAACAAGTATATTTTAAACATGGATATCTATACTTTTCATCGCCTAACATTAAACATGATTATACAGGATGGTTATGAACTCAGGAAACAAATCTTGGGACAACTACTCACGTACAAGGAGAACGAATGTGAAGACAACATGCCTGCTGGACTGCTAGACTTCATTAGATGTATTAGAAAAAACTAAAGTTAATTTTATATTAGGAGGAGTACCTTACAATAATTAGTACTTAGGAGTCCTAGAGTTTTGCTTAAATAAATTCCTAGGGTTTTGCTTAAATAAATGATAGAGATAGAGTCAGTTTTATAAGTACGATTACTCTTGTAATATTACTTTTTTAAGAGTTGTACGTCAAACTCTCTTCACCTATTATTGATTACAATTAAATTCCAGCGTGGATTAAAACAATTAAAAAATATGTAACCTTCAAATAATTAGATTAGTTTATAACAACCCGTAGCATCGCACGGGCATGTTTACTAGTATAATACTAGTGTACATGTTAGCATTTGAATTTGAAATCTTTGGTCTCAAAAACAAGTTTGTATAAAAAAGAGGTAAAATAAATGTGTGGGTATGCGTGCAGTGTGGCAATGATTGCGGTGACAACTTTTTCCAATGGAGCCGCCGGCTTCCGATTCCCCGCGCGCATGAAACACTCACAGTGTAGTATATACTCTATCATAAAACTATTTATTACCTTGTGTATTGTGAACTTAGAGTCCACGTAAGACTTGGAGTCTTGGTTTTCTACTTCTCTCTTCCATAAATATACTTGCCACATTAGCGTTACATCAACATAGTGCAATAAATGTGAAACTAATAAATAAGCTTAGACTGCGGTAGAGTCTACGTTATGAATCTGAGGAAAAGACGGGCCGTGGAGCAAGACACGCCGCCGCCACGGCTGCGACTTGGAGACTTGGCGGCCGGCCGTCGCCACCCTTCAAGGGGCGGCGGAGGAGGAGCCGCCGCGCCGCCTCAGCTCACTAGTTCGCGGCCATCCTCCTGCATCCACTCATCCGGGGCTCACGGGCGGATCTGCGGCCCAGGCCTCTAGTCGTCGACCCAACAACACCACGGACCCTATGTATTTTTTTTCCCAATACTAAAGGCCCAAGAGCAAGGTAGGGCGCGGTCTCACCATGTCACCTGCCGCCTAATGGCCCAACTCCCCCTCCCCAGCGTAAAATGCCAACCTCGTGGGCCGTCCTGCCTCGCCTCCGCCTCATTGGGCGAAGCCCTAGAGGCGCCTGGGCGGCAGTCTCTCCCTCCCCCTCTTCTTCCTCATAACCCTAACCCGAGACGCCATGGCCGCCGCCCCGCTCCGAGCTCCAACCCAGCGGCCATGGCGACCTCCCCGCTCCCCGCCTACCCATACCCAACCGGATGGATCACACTTGACCGGCACAGGCTCGACCAGCCCCCCGCGCCGAGCTCACCGTAGGCCCGAGCCCTAAAGCTCGTGTCGACGGTCAGCGGCCAGACATCCTGCTCATTCTATACCCGGAGGAATGGAGGGGAGGGGAGGTCATGCGAACCTAACGCTCGGGCGAGCGCGGAACCCTAAAGCGACGGGCGAGCGGCAACAACCCTAAAGCGATGGTGAGGTTGGCCGGGGCGAGGTCGCGCGAGGAAAGACGGCGATGCTAGGCTCGATCTTTGGGCTATTGGGCCCACGCTCGTCTTTCGGGCCGCCCACTCACGACTGGTCGGCGCGACCATCGGCGCCGACCGGGTCGACGCTCGATATTGCCGGTCCGTCTCCCTCCGTCGCTCCCAGGCTCGCGACGAGGGCTCGGCACCGCGACGGAGGGAGGCGACTTCGCGGCGGCGGCAGCGAGGCGGCGGGGCCGCCCATCCCGCCTCCCCCGCCTCCCTAATCCCGCTTCGCCTCTGCCGCAAGACGCGTAGGCTGCGGCGGCACCGCCCGGCGAGGTGCGGCGGCGGCGCCCGCCGACCCCAGCCAGCCTCCACGCCTCCGGGCATCCCGCCCCGCCCGGCCAAATCTTCTGGCGACCTGCCCCCTCGTAGGCTGTTTCTATTATTCTCTATTTTTCAATGGAAAAAGTCCCAATTCCCTCCCCCAACTATCACAAAGTTCACTTTTCCTCCCTCAACGCCAAAACCGGATAAATCACCTCCCTCAACTTTTCAAACCATGCAAATTACCTCCCTCCAAATGTTTTGAGGGCGGTATTGCTACAAGAACAGCGGTTTGCCTTTTTTTTAAAAAAAAAAATTCCTGGTTGAATCTTTGAAAAATCATAGTAAATCATAAAAAATTCATAAAATAAAAAATCCAATTTTATTAGACTCCACATGATTAGGTCTACACGTTGAATATATAATATGATATTATTTAGTACAAAGTTTTTGTTTTTCTTTTTCTTTTATATTTATTTGGCTGAATCTTTAAAAAATCATAGTAAATCACAAAAAAATCATAAAATAGAAAATCTATTTTTTTTATACTCCACATGTGCATGTCTACATAGTGAATATATAATATGATATGGTTCAAGCACAAAATTTTTATTGTAGCTTTAGATCTATTCTTTTGTGTGATTTATTGAAATAATTCGTAGCTACAACTTCTATAATTATTTTTTTTTGACTAAAGCATACCATATTATATATTCATTGTGTAGATCTACTCATATGGAGTCTAACAAACTTGAAGTTACTATTTTATGATTTTTCTCGATTTACTATGATTTTATAAAAGATTCAACCGTAATTTTTTTTAAAAAGGAAAAGGCAAACCGCCATTACTGTAGCAATACTGCCCTCAAAACCGCCGAGGGAGGTAATTTGCATGGTTTGAAAAGTTGAAAAGTAAACTTTCGTGATAGGAGAAAAGTAAACTTAGGGGAGAGGGAATCCGGACTTTTTTTTTTTTTCAATTGGATTAATTCGGAATTAGATATATGGATGGATTCTGGCCCGGTACCTTATTGGGCTGGCCCAGCTATACTACCTCGTTGCGCTCTGCCGTTTTATTCCGCCCCCGTCGCCGGAGTATCGCGGGGTGAAGCGATCTGAACTCCGAATACCCCAGTTCACAGGAAGGGCAGAGAACGCAGCGGCCTTCGCCCCGCCCCGTCCCGCAGCCATGGCCGCCGCCGGCGTGGTCGCCGAGCCCAAGACCAAGTACGATCGCCAGCTCAGGTAACTCTTCGACGCGCATCTGCTCTCTCCCTCCCGCCTGCACCTCCTCATCTCCGCGTGGTCCGATGGGTAGATTCCGAGCGCTTGGTTTCGGTTGATTCTAGGGTTTAGGGTCGTGCAGCGATGTAATTCTTCTTATTGACTCGGTTCGAGATCTATCTTGATGCGCTGTGCTGCGGCGACTAGGGTTTAGGCACCTTTGGTTTTTGGCTCTCGAGCGCTATGGTGTCAGTCTAACTGTGAAGGCTTGCATTAGAGCGGGGGTTGCTTGCTTCAACATTGGTGGGTACCTATTTTTTTTTGTTAGGTTCATCTGTTATGGACAAGGAATTAGCTACAGCTTTTTAAGTAGTGTATGGCATTCTGATGGCAAGTTGCAATCTAATAGCGATTTACTTTACTGGTCGAGATGAGCAACTTAATTAGCAAGTGATTCTATTGCCTAAGCTACAAAGTTACTAATTGTCTTTTGCCTTTGTAATCCGAGACAGCACTTTGGTCGGTGCAAATATAAAACGTGAGTGAAAACCTTAAATGCCTAGAAGTGTTGTCAATTAAATGTTCTTTTGCCTAGGTTGGCGATTTCTGGTTGCCACCACATGTCACAGCCAGTTGCTCTAGTCTGCTCCTATTTTAATCTGCTTGGTTTGACTCTTAGACCGGTCTTGCGTTGTGTTATGCATGGTACATGGCAGTATGATCAATGCCTTAACGTTACTTTGAAATTAAGCTATTTGTCGCCAGCAATTCCGCAATTTTTCTGTTGCGAATTCTTATGGGCTGGTAATGGTGTATTTAAATTGTTAATCCATGACACAAGCATTGTTTGTTAAAACTAATGGAATCCATTCTGTCATTTAACCCGTAGTTTGTTAGGTACAATGTTTATTATTTTTCCAGATTATTCTACTGTCTACTTGATCAGGTAGCATACCCAGATATTGAAAAGACACCTGTTTTGTGTTAACGCAAAGCACAGGATATGGGGTGATCAAGGCCAGGCTGCACTGGAGAATGCTAGCATATGCTTGCTTAACTGTGGTCCTACTGGAACAGAAGCTTTGAAGAATCTTGTGCTTGGAGGAATAGGAAGTGTGACTGTTGTTGATGGCTCCAAAGTTGAAGCATCTGATCTGGGGAACAATTTTTCTGTGTAATTTCTTCACTGTGTGACTCCACCTGTTCTTCTGAATTCATCCCCACGAAATTGAAGGAACTCATATTCTGGTACCTTCAATTTGCATGCAGTGGATGAAGGATGTTTGGGGCAACCAAGAGCTAAATCTATATGTTCTTTCCTACAAGAGCTTAATGACGCTGTTAAAGCCAAGTTTGTTGAGGAGTTTCCTGTGGATTTGATAGACACTAATCCTTCATTCTTTTCCCAGTTTACTGTTGTCATTGCTACTCAGGTGAGTCTACTTTTAAGATAAACTGCAAGAGCATGATTAGTTTGCTGGTGCTAGCCAGAACTTTTGGTTTTTATGAAGCCAGTAAGAAGAATATTAGAAGATTTCCTATCTCTCCATAACCATAAATATCATAGCTCAATTTATGTTATAATAAAGTTTATGCTTTGTGAATGAACTTTATATTAACGAATGACTCTTATTCACACACTTTGGATGTTATGTCACTCCTATGTACCAGATAGCTTTTAAATTATTGTTACGCCAGAGCAGTGCATTGATTCGGTGCATTAGGCAATCATTATACTTGTTCATCTGTTAGAACCTCAGTTTCTGTAGACATACGGTGCTTAGACAGTAATATGGTATTGGACCAGGCCACTCACTGTTTTGTCAAATGCATACAGCCGTACACAATAGCTAATGCATAGCTGCCCTCTTGGCATTGGTGACTGTGACAGCAAAACCAAACTAAGGGCTTGTTGGATGAGACCCTATTTTTGTCTGTGCTCCGTTTGTATGACTCTGTTATGCTTCCTGAACCAGGCGAATGCATGCTTGGCCAGGCAACCAAAATTGAGCGCCTGGATCAATTTTGCCTGGGCTAATGGTAGTGATTAGTTGCTTATCAGGAAAGTAACGGATAATGATGGAATACAACTTAATCAACATTATCTATTTGAAAAAAAACTAATTAAATATCTTAGCTTTATTATTATACACATACAAAATGAAGTATAGTTATTTTTCATTAGAACATTTTTTAGTTAACCTAGAAAAAATAATATTAATCTAAATCATCTAGTAATCAAAGTATATAAGTATATGTTAATCAAGCACCATATATATTTAAAAGTGCATTGATGTTTTGCATACTCATTAGCATTCTTAGGCATAGGTCTCCAACCAAACTGGCCCTAAATTAGTAATTGTTTGATATGTCTTGCCAATGATTGGCTAGCTGTTAAATTTGTAGTTGAAAATATAGCTTCCCTGTTGCTTATTTGGCCATGGCCATAAGTGGATTCATCAGCCAGAAGCATATTTTGACAATACTAGTTTCTGTAGTTTACCTTCTTTTTTTACATTTATATAATATGGTTTTGGTCTATAGCGCTACAATTTGATTATTCCTTCAGGTTTTATTGATACTGGTGCTAGTAGAGTTCCTTAAACTTTGTTTTATAGTATTATGGGCAAAACATTTGTATGCAGTATAACTCAATTTTTTTTTTTTTTTTTTTGCGCTGTTTTTCTTCTACATTGCAGCTTCCAGAGAGTTCGTTACTGAAGCTAGATGATATCTGCAGGAAAGCCGATATCGTTTTGGTTGCTGCACGTTCATATGGTCTAACTGGTTTGGTCAGGGTTAAGCGTTAAGGTACTTCGATGTATTTATGTCCAAACTATTCTCTTTAGTATGAAAACATATTTAATTATCATGACATCACAGTTGCAGATAGCAAGACCTTGTGATTTTGAACGCTCATACATTCATAGTTGCGTTATGAGTACAAGGCCTTGCTATCTGGGTCACGTTGTACTTGACTTTTTCCCCTTTTGGGGAGTCTCTGCTGCCTTGGGAGGACGTCATAACAAAAGAATTTTGGGAAGATTCACGCATTTATTTATTGTTGCCCAGGAGCACTGTGTCATAGAGTCAAAACTAGACCACTTCTTGGATGATTTGCGACTTCACAATCCATGGACTGAACTAAAGCAGTAAGAATATATTCATACCTTCTTTTTTTTGCCATTGTGTAATAGTTTTGTTACCTTCATTTTACCAGTGTGTAGTTTTGTCATTATACACAAATTCACTGTTATTGTTGACA
Source organism: Hyparrhenia diplandra (assembly GCA_015847255.1). Classification (NCBI taxonomy): domain Eukaryota; kingdom Viridiplantae; phylum Streptophyta; class Magnoliopsida; order Poales; family Poaceae; genus Hyparrhenia; species Hyparrhenia diplandra. Next base: position 111,861 of record JADLZK010004564.1, on the reverse strand, counting down.
CTTATGTTCACAGATTTGCAAAATCAATTGACATAAATGATAAAGATCCTGTTGTCCACAAGCATACTCCATACATTGTTATCCTTGTGAGACTTGCAGAAAAATGGGCAGATGCACATGATGGTAACATGCCTTCAACTAGGCAAGAGAAAAAAAAAGAATTTAAGGTACATTCTTTTAGTGCTGTTGAGTTATCAAGTGAATGAACTGCTAATGTGTTTTTTAAAGACTTCCAAGGCACTGACTAATTTTTACTTTTATCAGGACCTAATTCGAGCCCATATGCTTAATGTGGATGAAGAAAACTATAAAGAAGCTGTGGACTCTTCATATAAAGTTTCAGTCACTCCAGGAATCAGTAAGTTGACCAAAAGGGCTAGTTCCTAAATTTATGATTTGGCACGTTCACGTATTTTCTGCATTTTGTGTCAGACACGCCCTATTTCGTAATTTTACTATCTTAATACGAAAAAAATATTCTCAAGCGCACTTTCAATAGATAGCTTATTCACCTCCATTTTATATCAAATGCTCAGCTGAACTTTTTAGATCTACATACAATTTTACATAGATCAGATTTTTTTAGATCTACATACAATTTTACATAGATCAGATTTCAAGCATTCCATCCAGACTTCATTATTGTTGGATGTTTGACTTTGATGTCACATGTGAGTGGTCTTATGGCGTGATGGGCGGTATCACATTTTGCTTGATTGCTGCAATGAACATCAGTTGCAATATCTCTACCAGTTTTTACCTTGCTGTGTGCCTGTGTGTATTCCCTTTCTGAATTTTTTGGTACTTGATCATGAAATACAATGTTGATCCGTGGCTGTATACTTATATATTGTTCTAACGCTAAAATGCCACTCATTTTTTGCTGCAAACATACGACAAGATATTCACAATTACAGAGCTCTTTAACTGTATAATGTATAATGAGTATCCAATTTGAGATTTGATGCTTTCTTATCTGTTTAGGTACATTTAGGTGTAGATGTTGGGATTAGGAGGGTGTGGATTCATTACTTGGGTTCTAATCCTCCATGTTTTCCATGTCCCAACTCCCAATCCCTATCCTACCCTCACTTCCCTGAATCCAAACATCTCCTGCAAAATCTGTATTGAAGCGATGAACTCAGCTAGCATTTGAATGCTGTGTACTGATTGATATATGCTATTACATAGAGCAAGTTGCCCACTAGTAGATCGCATAAAGAAAGTAGTGGCTATGGGTTGTCTGCAATGACTCCATTTTAAGTGAAATTTGTTGAAGCTATTTCTGATTACATTATTTGGACAATAGTAAAATACAGTTTTGTAATCATGGCCTGGACTTAACCTAATTGGCCTTCCCATTCCTGTTGTTTGGTATAATGTTCTTATGGCTTATGATGCAAGTTTATGCATAGAGTGACTCATACAAAATAGTGCACGCAACTATAAAACATGCAGGTCCTAACTCATGACTAATTTCTGCTAGGTAATGAGATCCGTCAGATAATTGATGATGACTCTGCTGAAGTCAATTCATCATCGTCAGATTTTTGGATTTTAGTGGCTGCTTTAAAGGTATCTATCATATTGTGATTCAAATTTACTTGATGTTGACTTAATGAAAGGTAGTGAAAGGTCAAATTCATCCTTCTAGAGCTAGAACCGTGTTACAAAAATGAATTTAGTGTCAGGCATCTTCTGATTTTGAAGGCTTCTAAGCTGAACCTCTTTGTTTCATTTGTTGAAGAAGTTCTCAACTTAGAAAAATAGAAACCCTGCATATTCAACCTAAGCTATCCATAGTCCACATATAAGCATTTTTACCATGTTGTCTATGTCTCAAAACTTGAGTTGTTTCTCCTGTGTCTATTGATAGGAATTTATTGCAAACGAGGGCAATGGTGAGCTACCTCTGGAAGGAACAATACCTGATATGACTTCCCTTACTGAGTAAGTGCCCAGTTGCCATCTCTAGTTTTAAATTCTGCTACTATTTCATGTGAACATTGTATTGTTTCCTTGTGTCATCTTACAGGTATTATGTAAGCCTACAAAAGATTTACCAAGCTAAGGCGAATTTGACTGTCTTGCCCTGGAGCATCATGTAAAGGAAATCTTGAAACGGATTGGTAGAGATCCGGATTCTATTTCAAGAGCATATATCAAAACATTCTGTAAAAATTCCAGGAAACTAAGGGTAAGCTGCTTTCTTTGGATGACATGTTTTCACAACCTGACATCTTATTGCCTCATGCGGTCATTGTGACAATTAATATGTTGTGGTGATGACTTTATAGTTATCCATGCCAGAATGACAAATTTTGATAAAGGCGATTTTATTGGCATGATGAGATTTGCTGCTTGCTCTTAGAAGAATAGAATAATAATTGGTGCAGGCGCCAAATTTATTTTTCATTCATTTAGGGACACTGTATTTGGTGTTGCACCTATTACTGGTTTCTGGTTTATTTAATTTCATATTTGTATATTCATAATTTGTATATTCATAATCGATTATAATAGTGTTAATAAGTATGCCAGAATGACATTTTTACCAGTTTGTCATCTATGCTGAATAATTTCCATTGTTTAGATTTGTAGATATCGTAGTTTCGAGGAGGAATTTAGCTCTCCAATTGTCTCTGAGATTCAGAGGTATTTCACCGATGAAGACTACAGGTCAGCATCCATTACATGTTCTGGTTCTCTTGTTATTAATTCTGTTACCATTTTCTGCAATGATTATACATAGTAATATGCCACCCTAAAACTAGGTAATTCTAGGATATTGCGGTGTTACTTCTCCGTTCCAAATTATAAGACATTTTTAGATATATTGCTTTTTTATTATGTATCTAGACATAATGTATATCTAAGTGCATAGTAAAGTCCCATGTATCTAGGAAAGCCAAAAACGCCTTATAATTTGGAATGGAGGGGTAGCTTTTTTTTAATAATAAAAGAGAGTTCTTAAATCTACGTACAGTCATAATGTGAATGGTTTGAATATATCGTGGTCCTGGTTCTGAGCTTGAGCAAGCCTAGACGTCATTTGTTTACCATCCCATAAATATGTACTTCTGATATCCTTTTAATTCAAATAGCTGTCTTCTCTAATGACTATCAAATGTGTCACTGCAGTTACGCAATGAACTTTTACGTTCTACTACGGGCTGTTGATCGACTGGCTGCCAATTATAGCAGATTGCCTGGAATCTTCGACAGGTACTTGAGAGAAATGTTCATTTGCTATTGGTGAACATTATTATCCCCACATGTAGAAAAAAATGATCTGCTTATTTTTATAATACTGATTATACACTGGATTCGGTAGTGAGATTGATGAGGATATCCCTAGGCTGAAGACAGTTGCGGCTTCAGTGCTAAGTGAGATGGGTTTGAGCGGAGCATCCTTGTCCGAAGACTTGATAACCGAAATGTGCCGGTTTGGGGGTGCGGAGATCCATCCAGTGGCTGCTTTTGTTGGTGGAGTCGCTTCCCAAGAAGTAATTAAGGTATGTGGGCCCCTTATACAGCATTTCCTGCAATCATAGATACATATTTCCAGGATTTCACACAAAATTGGAGAAAATGAAAAAAAAAAGTGATTTGAATTCATAGGATAGGATGGTATATACTTGGACACTAGTACGAATGTACATGCATTTGAATGGAAAATTTTCTATACTTATCGCTGTTCATTTCCCCTCGTATCTTTCAGCTGGTCACCAAGCAGTTTGTGCCGTTGCGGGGAACATTCATATTTAATGGAATCGACCTCAAATCTCAAGTCTTGGTGCTATAACATGGGTGTGGAGGGTGTATTTTAGTGGCTGGATTTGAGTTGGCCCAGATTTTGTGCCAGGGCACCACGCTGCAATGGAATCTGTTTGCCCAACGAGTAGCTAAATATATATTGTTGCATAAAATTTAGATGGGTGCCATTCTCGCTAAGTAGCTTTCCCCCTTTTGTGACACGTAAAATGAGCCGGAGAAAATTGGTTCATTGAGAATGCCAGTCTGCTGTAATTCTATCATTATTGCGTCGTATGATTTGTGCAAGTGCCTAGCAAATTCCTAGCTCATCACGCGGCTGTTATGCGTAGACCAAATGACCAAATGAACTGTCTCTTTCCAAATCGAGAATGCGTAGACAAACGAAGTAATGTCTCTTGTTGCAAGTGGGGCCGATGTGAGTGGATAAGTATACGGCGCTGGAACTTGGCTGACGACGTGCATGTGCGCAAGTTGACGTGCACGGCGACTATTAGAGCGAGTTGGGCTTGTCGGCTGAGCTATCCGACGCTTTCATCATTCATGGAGATGATGGAGAGCAGTAGAGCACGTAGGCACCGACATCACTGTGCATATGATCTCAGGTGTCCATCGGCAGACCGAATTTCCGCCGGCCAGTACAGGCTGCTGCAGGTGTTCCTTTGGCGACGCGGTTGCCGTCAGACGAAGGCAAAATGACGTGTGATAGCGAAATGTGGTTGCTACAGCACACTTTATCTTCCAGGTTGTGTTCATGTTTGCTTCAGAAGTAAAACACATTGGTCTGGAGCAGTCGTGTTAGTATGTATTCAAGAGTATGCACTGTAATTTCTTTATAGCAATGACGCGTTTCCCGTTTTTATTTACTTCACGCAACTGGCGCCAGTGGTCGTTGATCGGCAACATAGCAGGAACTAGCTGTCCTCGTCGCTCGTCGGCAATCCAGGCTCATGATCATGATCTTGCAAGTTGCAACAGCTGTCGTAGGTTCACTCGAAATTCGAAATAGAGTAATCCCTCCTATAAAAAAATGAGTTTATTATTTCCATTTTCATTTACGGAAATTCAAACTTTTTAAAATTTGACTAACAATTTCTATAATAGCGTATTATCTATTAAAAACTTCATTACACACCGTCAATCATGGCTCGAGAACTAGACTTGGAAGGATGAAAGAATTGACATTCACATTCGTATTGAGAGTATTTTCTCCATCCTAAAAATAAAATAATTGTTGTCTTCAGACAAGTCAAACCTTTGGGTTGCTTGATCTAAAAATACGTTTTAAATAAATTTTATTATATTTTTACATTTATTCTAATGATGCTTATTTTGACATTATAAATTTAGCATTTTTAATACTTTTGATTAGTTTTGTACTATTTTTTTTTGAGGCAATCACCGGTGGGTGGGGGGTGTTGAGCCCCCCACCCGAATGTTTTTTCCATTGATTCGGCAAGCCGGTGATGGACGGTGCCGGGCACCGAGGGTTTTTGGTACAAAGGCCAGTGGCTTGAAAATTTAACAAGGATTACAGCAGAGGAGAACTAATGCATCGTAAACAAAGAACACCAACTATTCATTACATGTGCAGTTTTGTACTATTATACATGTTTCTGGATGGAGGGGGTACTTCGGAGAGAAGGAACATCCACCTATCTTGCATATTGTAGCAAACACATTGTTTACATGATATTCGCGCTCCCAAAATCAATCAGGATACACCTGGAGGAAAGGAAGAAAGTAATAGGGTGTTTCATATTTGGTTTGAGTAACCAAACCATTCTAGATTGGTGCTCGTGATGAGTCGTTCACTCATCTATTTGGTGCAATGACTTTATTTTTCATACGAGCAGTAATTATTGGCATGCAAGAAATGAGACAACGATGGATCAGTTTATTCTATTCTACAAACCAAACGAAAAAAAAAAGAGTGAGAAAATGGACTATTTCGTTCCTTTTTTTTTAGAAGAGACTAATTCGTTCCTTGAACCAGACACGCTGTAAGCAACCGTACCGTACCGGCATGTGGACAGTATCCAGGAAACGGCTTATATATTGTGCCATGCATATACACGGTCATACGGAAGACGTAAAGTAGGCAAAACGCGAGCGTTTCCCTTAACCGTGTCGATGGACAGTCTGACATATCTTATGGAAGCCCCATATCTATCTTTGCCTATACGTCCACAGTCCACAGTAGTCCACACGAAGCACCGAGCTGGTTACCTGGACGATCGAGTAGAGACGTGCAACTTGTCCGGCAGCGGCAAGTAAAAACGCGCGTGCTTATATCTCATTTCACAAGACAAGTAGGATTAAGCCAGAGCGCACTATCAGATGGTTGATCCACCGTGACGTCAATCATTACATCATCGGCCGCACTGGATCTCCGTACGTACTACTAGTAATCAGTTCCGGCCATTGTTGAATAATACTACTTCTAGTAGTAGCACTAAGATTAATTAATTAACTAATATGAAAAAAGTGTGTCTGCTTGTTGGCTTGTTGCAGAACAAGTACGCTTCCCGTGCTGGCTTTGGATAGTCAAACAAATTGGGCCGCCGTGTGATGCATGGATGGATGTCATCACAACTTAGTACTCCCTCCATACCCAAAAAGTTTAACATTTAGGACAAGGTTTGGATCAAACATTGAGAATATAAATCATCAATAACTTTTTCGTTGTTGAGTTTACAAATGTGATACCTATATGAATAGATTTGTCTTAAAAAATACTTTCATAAAACTATACAATATCACTCTTCGATAAATATTTTTATAATAACAGGGGTCAAAGTTACGTTTTGTAGACCGCCACCGTCCCTAAACGTCAAGCTTTTTGGGTATGGAGTAGTTGTCAATTTGTTTGCGATTAGTATGGTGCTCAGAGAGAGCCTCAGATACTGCAAGCACTACCACTACCAGAAAGGGACAGTAAAGTCGTGTCTGGCACGTCGGCGTCGATCGACGGAACCTAATCTCTACTTGTAAACCTTAATGAGCCCCGACGTACATGTACATCTACATCTACCGGCAAGTGCCAAACCCAGTCAGCGCACGGACCTGATTTGGCGCCCCGTTCCGTTCCGTCGGCACCACGGCAGTTGGCGCCTGGTGCCGCACTCGCGAGGGAAACGGAGGCGCGCGCACGGGCGGGACTACCTCCGACTCGGTCGCCTGCCTGCCTCACCCTCACCCGCAGGCCGCGGCAGGCGGCACACAGAACAGTCTGAATCGATTTCACCGCACGTTAATGGTGACGCCGTGCTGCCCTCCCTTCTCGCACGTTCGCCTCTCTCGTGTCGGCGGCAGGTGGGCCAGCCACGCGCTATGTGCCGCCGGAGGAAGATTGAAGAACGGGCGGCACATAGTACAAAGTCTTTTTTTTATTAATGTAAGCATTCACGTTGATCACAATACCGACTGCATGAAATGGTGGATTAATTTAAAGGGAGCGGGAGACTATGGCGCGGGCACTTGGGATTGCACTTAGGGCACGCCGCCCTGCACTCACTCTGTGTACTGTAGCACGAATGTTCTAGGATCATGCAACAATAGCAGTCCTGTGGTGGATCCGTATTACAGTATGTCTTTAGACAAGGTACCAGGTTCATCTTGCTGTCATCTTAGTGTTGTAGCTAGCATTACTCTTTGTCCTCGCAGTTCTGACCTCGAGCAGGTGAGGACGACCCGCTGCATCGATCGGCAAGATTTGTTCATTAGCACACGTAGTGTATTATACACACAACACAGTAAGATAAAATAAGAGATGGTCGGATGTAACTTACACAATACTGTCGATGATGCAGCGAGGAACAAGATGATCATCATGCACCCCAATCCTCCACGCCCGTTATTCATATTGGATAGTGAAGAATGGTAGAGTGCGAAGAATGGTAGAGTCCGCCTGCAAGTGGAGGACTAGTTGATATGGCCGCAAAGAAATGGCTTGTACTGGGTGAGTTTATATACACACGGTACATAGTGTGTTGTGTTGTGTGCATATATGGGAAAACTTAGCCGCATGCAGTCATGACTTACCTAACTGACAGGTGGAGTAACATTGCCAGCGGAGAAACTTCCTCAATTCAAAAGTAAAAAACCAGGGATCCTGAAAGTTGGCTTGCATGGCATTTCTACATTTCAATATTATCCTAGAAAGACGGCCACGACCAGGCCATGATGGACCAATCGTATCATGTATAGGAGCCAGCTCATTGAAATATATACGTGCTTACTATATTTTCCAAGGACTGATTTTAGCTCGCCAAATAATAATGACAGTTGAGGCGGGCGACTTGCCGGGAGCCCCCGATTCCCCGAACCCGTCCAATCCTCGCCGGCCGCCCGCCCCATTGGTGCCTCCCTCTACCCGGCATCTTCTGTTTCGGTGTGTGCTGCAGGGCCGCTTTTCCCAGGCACCCGCCCCCGGCTTCGGGGCCAGCAGCCGAGGCCCTCTTTTTTACTAAAAAAAGCCCGTGCGTTAACGCAACGAGTAATAATATTAATCAGCTAAAAGCCTAAAACTATAAAAAAAATAGCATCAAAAATACACAATCAAAATTCAATATAATATGAAACATCCAATTATTTAGTTGATTCTACATGAAAAGCAAACTGGCACTTGATAGAAATGTTTGTTTAGTTAACACGTGCTACACCTTTCTTCTACTCATAATTTTTCTGACCCTTCTTTCTATAGCTTTCCCTTCCTCAGTCGAAGATCTTTCAAGTCGAATCTGCTCGGTATAGCTTCTCCTTTGGCTAAAACAAGTATGGTTACGACTCTTTTGATAGAGTAGTTTATTTTGATAAAGTAGTTCTAGTTTGAGAATAATATTTGGTAAAATAAGTTCCGCAGACGGTAAAATGTATGTACATATAATACCCTTATTCTTTTGTTTTTCCTTTCTTATTTCCTCGTTTATTTATTTGTCCTAATTGTTTTATTATTTTTATTCCCATGACTCCATCTTATCCGCTTTCTCAAACCTCCTCCCACGGACTGCGACATATCGCCGCCGCCGCTTTCTCTCATCGGCTCCCCGCACGGACTCTTGCAACATGCGCACCGCCGCCTCCTAACATAGCGACCTCCCCGCCGCCGCCTCCCCAAAGATAAAATTTCCTCCCCGCTGCCTCCCAAAGATCGCTCTTCTTGTCGTTGCCGCCCGCCCGTCTCTGCCTCAGCTTCTCCAAGCCCCGAGTCTCTCCGACACTGAACCTGCCGCCTCGGGTGGATTTGCGCCCGCCGCCCTTTTGCCTGTGTGCATATCGCTCTCCACAAGGTGCCTAGGCCGATAATCCCTTGAAAAGCGTGATGGGAGCGGATGTCCGAGGTCGCAAGTCTGTTGTTTTTATTTTCCTCAACAATTTCGCTCATGCGGCGTATTTAATGTGTGGCTACCGGTTGCTACCTCTCACGGGAGTGGAGGGTCTTTATTTCTATCTTTGCCTCTTCGTTGACCTATTAATTTTTCATCATATTTTCCTATTATCTCGCTCGCTTTTTTGTGCATGATTTCCTTTTCTTCCTCCGTGACCATAACATGGTATGACAACGGGTAAAATCCGCCGGATACGGACATCATAAACCCGCCCGCGAGACTATTTTTGTGCCCGTATCCGCGCCCGCCACCGCCGCTGGCAGCACTTTTGCCCGTCACTCGAGCATCCGCGGGCATACCCGCCAAAGGTGTAACAGAACCTCCTAATTACCGGCCCACCAAGCACTGTCATTGTCCCAAAAACCTCGACAAAGAAGTGCGTATGCACCCAATAACTTAAGAAGTTCTGCCGAAAGTGTCATCTGAAACCCCGACATACACCACTCATACCAAGATCAACAAAGGAGTAGCTACAATATTACAACATTTGTTACAAAAAATATAGATCGAGTACGGAAGAATAATAACATTAATTTTACAAAATGTGAGTACGCTACATTTGAGTAAACTTAACTTAATTAATTTTAAAGCCGAGTAGACTAGAAGACAACCGGATCATGTCTTGCCCACCGACATAACCTTGGTTAACAAAGACGAGTCAACATCCGCAATAAGGGTTAACAAAACCCCGAGTACGGGAGTACTCAACAAGACTTACCCGACTAAAGAAAAAAGAGGAGAAGACTCGGGAATGCCGGTCTTAGGAGTCAAGGTAAGGCTTTAGCAAGACTCAAGGACTCTTTTGCGTAAAAAGCTTACTATAAGTGAATCCTTACTTTCAATATTTTTAATTCGGATTAGTAGCTCATATACTCTAGGTTATCCTATTCTAGAGCAAACATATTTTCTTATTCCAACTCTCTTTCCTCAAAAACAAATTCCATCATTTACTACGATGAATGGGCGTAAGAACGGGTCTCCATAACCGAGAAGCAACGGCGATTCATGAACCGATTAATACCCAAATTGGGATCCCTAACCACACGACACATATGTAGCACTTAAGCTTGCATATATCAACCCTCACTCAGCCAGTCCAAAAACGGATCGGGTCCATCACCACCCGAGAGCACAAGACTCCACCTCCCTACCCCGGCCCCAATGACGCTTTGACCAAAGAGGGTGGGTACATGCTACTCCCGCCATCTCTCCACTCCCTCCCGCGTCTTGTGTTGTCCGTTTCCCGATTTGGCACACCCCCGAGATCGCTTACCGGGTATGTGGGCCGCTTAGTTTCGGCTCGACATGGGGTGATCGCTAATGACGTGCCATTGACCCAAACGGCCTCAGCGCAACTTGCGTGCTCAAAAAAAGTCCCGAACTTAACAATCCAAACAACGGATGGTCCTTATACGAACAACACGGACAAGCACGCCTAGGTATCCCCGCCGCTTTCAACCTACGCCCCGTCCCGATCTCAAATTCATCACTACATCTCTTTCTTTTTCGAAAATAGTACCATCTTCTCAAATAAAAACATTTTGATGAAAAAGCTTAACTATTTAAGCTGTATAAGCATCACTAAGCATTTTTTAAATGAAACATGTTATCAAGGATAGTATTGAAATAAACAAGGATGGGAATGCAAAGAATTAGGTTATCACTCAACTCCTAATTACTTAATGCAACATAGCATAGACATAAGTGATATAAAATTTTTAAAACATCAAGGAAGGGTTTAAATACACCGGGCTTGCCTTCGCTGACGGAATAAACTATCTCTTTAGAAAACCCGTAGAAATCCGAACCCGCCTTCCATCGGATAAAGAACCTCCTCGAGACCTTCTCGACTTGACACTCTCGATCTCCTTCACTACACGAAAACAATGTATGCCTCAAAATGATGCCATATATTTAAATATGATGCTTGTAGGTGCATGAAATGATAAACACATGAGTACAAATTTTCCTTCACGATAAAGTTGCAACCCAACAAAACCAACTTGTTGAACTACTCTACAAGATATCATCACCATTGCCTAAGGAGTTCTCATGACCACTTGATTGTGATATGATCCAAGATTCACAAAACAACCCAAAAGTCACACAAAAACTTAAATTATTTGATACTAAACAAATTATAAACCACATGAAATAATAGAGCATGAAATAATAAATATTTAAACTTTCTTTAAATAAGCTCAAAATTTTTTGTACATGTAGATCATGTCATGAAACAAGTGTCAAAAATAATTTTCATGATTTTTAGATAAATAAAATAATTATTAAAAAATCAAGGAAGATGCATTTTTCAATTAAAATTTGTATTTTTAAATCATGCAAGAACTACTCAAAACCTAAGTTTCAAAATTTTCATGAGTAGATATACTCCTAAGAAGGTTCTACAAAATTTTTCGTAATTTTTGAACAAGTATATAAATTTATACAAAAATCACAAAGTTTAGCACTATTCATCATAAATGAAATTGAATAAACATATTTTAAAAAACAAAACAAAGCTTTCGCCTAAATTGGCCCAAAGATGTGCGTGGCCTAGAGGAATAAGAAACAGGCCGCCCAACAAATGCGCCCCGCCTGTGACTTGACTTGCGCTTTGCAAAAAGGCCCTGACTTTTATTAAATTACGATAAGTACAAAATACTATTTATATGAGTTAAGAAACTTACATTGGGAATCTGGATAATATTCTATTTACATCTAGGTCCTCTTTCTATCTTCTTCTTCGTTCTTCCTTGGACCGAACGTAGCGGGGGAGATGTTGACCGCGGATTCCTCGATGGTGGTGAGGTTTCCTACGACGGGGCCGGCATCAACGGACTCGTCTCATCGAGGACGCATCCATCGAGGATAGGTCTCCTAATATGTTTCAACATCTACACACGATGGTGGAAGAAAAAGGTCTGCGCCAGACGTGCGTAACCCGTGCGTCGACGGCCGTTGCCGCCTTGTCCGGAGCCCGCGAGCCGCGTTGAGGCGCCTATAGTCGCTGCGGACGACGCACGACGAACCTCATGCACGATTAGGAAGAAGAAAGATGGATGAGGCGGGCCCGGCCACGGCGGTGAGGGGAGCCGCGACCATGGCGGCCATGGCGGCCATGGCCTACCGGGAAAAGAGGCCCCGCCGACCATTACCTTGGTCGCCGGCCGTCGATTGATCACGCGGCGAAGGTGGGCAGGTCCGGGTGAGCTCTGTGGTGGCAAAGGGGAAGAAAATGACGGCCCGAGCGCTTGGCTGCGACAGCGACGCAAGTGAGAGCGTCGGCGTCTGAAGAAAGAACGATGACAACGACGGTGCTAGGGCTTTATAAGGCGGCCGGCCGCGGATGGTCGACACCACGGCGCTCACGACGATCTTAAAAGAGGCGGTATGGCCAAGGCGCGCCTAGAAGGCGGCGAAGACCACGGGCGGCCGGCGGCGATCAAAGGCATGGGCACCCATGTGCGTAATCAGAAAGCACCCACAACCCTAACTTTCGGATTTTTATCAAATTCTCCACAAAATTGAACTAAACTCGAAAAACTCCAAAAAGCAACTTGGCTTAAAATTTCAAGATGTACAATTTTCACAATTGGAAGATTTTCAAATTCGGCCTCTAAATATGACTTTTTGAAATGGGGTCAAAAAGGAAGACTTTTGAATTCAAAATTACTTTTAAATTTACATAAGAACTTGAAAAACTCAAAACACCAACTTTGTACATCAAGACAAGATAGACAAACTAGCTTTTGGAAGTTTTGTCAAAATTTGCCTAGATTTCGAAATAACGAAAAGGGGATAAAAGAGAGAATAGAAAATAGGGTTTTTCGAAGTTCAAATCAAACTTGAATTTGATTCAAATTTCAGATTCCCAACCTATACTATCAAACCATCATCCAACAACACAACCAACTATAACTAAACTTATTTTTGTCTAACCCATTGCTTAACTGGTAATTAACACCTGGGGTGTTACAAAAGGTATGGGAAGACGACGACGAGATCTGGCAGGGGAGGAGCGCCAAATGCGGACGGACGACCAGGTGAGCGAAAGACAACGGGGTGACCGGAGATCCACTGGGACGGAGTGTAACACCCCAGGTGTTACTTACCGCTTAAGCCATGGTTTGGACAAAAATAAGTTTAGTTATAGTTGGTTGAGTTCTTGGATGAACAGGACGCTTTAAAAGAATAGGAATCCGGGAGTTACCCCTTTTTTGTCGGAAACCCTAAACCCTAACCTTTCTTTACCCCCCTTTGTTTATTTCAAAATCTAAGCAAAATTTGGCAAAACTTCCAAAAGCTACTTTGTAGATCTTTTCTTGATGAACAAAAAGATATGTACAAAGTTTTTCAAGTTTTTGTATAATTTTAAAAGTAATTTTGAATTCAAAATTCTTCCTTTTTGACCCTATTTCAAAAAGTCATATTTAGAGGCAGAATTTGAAAATCTTCCAATTGTGAAAATTGTAGATCTTGAAATTTTAAGCAAAGTTGCTTTTTGGAGTTTTTGAGTTCAGTTCAAATTTTGGAAGTAATTTGCAAAATTCTGAAAGTTAGGGTTTGGGAGCTACAAGATCGCTGCATGGGCGCCCATGCCGTTCACTCGGCGCCGGCGTCCGCCGTGGCCGCCTCGACCCTTCCGGCGTCCCCCCGCGCAAGACACTGGCCTGTTGGATGAGTTCGCGAAGCACCTCGCCACGCCCTCGTCCTCTTCCCTTTTTCATTTAAGACGACGAGGTCACCGTTTTCTTCTTCTTTCTTCTTTTTCTCGCCGTCGCCGACGCTCCTAGTCGCGCCTGCGCCGCCGTCACCCACCGTCTCCATCCTCTCCATCTCGGTCCGGTAAGCTCCGCCTTCCTTGCGCACCCATAGAGCCCGTTAAAGCCTTACCTCGACGCCGGAATCGCCGTGGCGTGAGCCGTCTTCTGCGGACAACAGACAACCGTCGCCGCGCGGTACCTCACAATGTCAACTCATTCTAGGGCATTTCCACTTGCACTTCCTCATGCTTTGGCATCGCCTCATCACCCTAGTTCTCATGCGCTTGGCGGTTTTGCAAATGAGCTCAGTCCGCGAGAACGCCACCGTTGCCGCCGACGCGCCATCCGCCACCGCCATCACCGGTGATCTCCTAGTCCGTTCCTCCGCCCCGCCACAACCAACACAAGCACCGGCGTCGCGGTGAGCTTCCTTCGTCATGCTCATGTCCTCAGTCGCCGTTTAAGGCGCCAGAAGTCATCGGGAACGCCGGCCGCCGGCCGAAGTTTTGCCTTTGCGCCCGCCGCCGCGCGTGGCGCGTCCGCTAGGGGCCGGTTTTGGTTCAATTAGTTGAGGGGTTTTGATCGCCTAGCCGCGGCCGTAGCTGCTGGTCATCTCGCCGCCGCCGGAAAGCCTCGCTTGCCACATCCGCCGCCGCGCTGCCGTGGCCGGTGCTCTGCTCGGGAGTGGCCGTGGACTTGATAAATCAGGAATAGAAGAAAGTCCAGGGGTCTTTTTGCAAAGTCCGTGACTCATCTAAATAGTGTCAAATAGTAGTTTGACTTGTTTGCTATTTTATAAAAGTCTAGGGTCTTTTATGTAAATTTACTGGGTAGGCCTAGCAGGCCAAGGTGGGCCGACTGTCACTATTTATCCGGGCCGGCCTATGAGCACAGTACCAGGCCGAAAGCACAGTCTTTGGAATCGACTTTTCGGCCCGAAGGCGTTTTTGTTTTAAAATTGTTTATTCAATTTCCTTTATTATGAATAGTGTCTAATTTTTTAATTTTCATATAAATTCAAATCTTGCTTCAAAAAATTCTGAAAATTTTTTGTAGGGTCTTCTTATGAGTATGTTTACATATGAAAATTATGAAACTTGAGTTTTGAGTAGTTCTTGCATGTTTTAAAATTACATTCTTTAATTAAAAATGCATCTTTCATGATTTTTAGAAAATAAAATATTTGTTCAAATTTCATAAAAATTTATTTGGTGCTGTTTTATGATGTGACCTACTTGTATAAAAAAGTTTGGGGCCATTTTGAGATGTTTAATTTATTTTCTATTTTAAGCTTTATTTTGTTTATTAGAAAAAGTAAGTGTTTAGGGTACAATGACTTAGGTTTGATGTGTGATTTGGGATTGTTTGGTGAATCTTGGATCATACTACATGAAATGGTCCTTGAGAACTCTTTTTAGGCAATGGTGATGATATCTTGTAGAGTAGTTTAACAAGTTAGTTTTGTTGGGTTGCAACTTTATCGTGAAGGAAAGTTGTACTCAAGTTGTTTATCATTTCATGAATTCATCAAGCATCATGTTTACCATTCCATCATGCTAAGTCATGCATCATCATCTACGTGTAGTGTAAACGAGAGTGATGTGGTTTCACGATGACCAAGCTTTGGAGAAGGTGCATCCACCCGATGTGTTGGTGTCAAGGGTGACGTGGATGGTCCAACTTCAGAATTTAACTTTTCCCCTGCAATACGTGCAAGCCCCGGTTCATTAAACCCTTTCCTTGATATTTTAAAAGCTTATATCACTTTTGTTTATGCTTTATTGCATTAAGTAATTAGGAGTTGAGTGATAACCTAATTGCCGTGATTACCATCCTTGTTTATTTCAATACCATCCTTGATAACCCGTTTCATTTCGAAAATGTTTAGTGATGCTTAGCCCTGCCTAATTAGTTAAGCTTTTTCATCAAAATGTTTTATTTGAGGAGATGGTACCTTTTTCGGAAAAGAAAGAGATGTAGTGATGAATTTGAGATCTGGACGGGGCGTAGGTTGAAAGCCGGATACCTAGCCGTGTTTGTCCCGTGTTGGTCGAGCAAGGACCGTCCGCTGTTTGGATTGTTAAGTTTGGGACTTTTTGAACGCAAGTTGCGCCCGCCGAGGCCGCTTTGGGTCAATGGCACGTTTGATCGGGCGATCACCCCGTGTCGACGAAACTAATCCGCCACATGCCCCTAGAAGCCCGATCTTGGGGGTGTGCCAAATCGGAAATGGACAACCGCGCCGACCGAGTGGAGAGATGGCGGGAGAGCATGTACCCACCCTACCGGGTCAAACCGCCATTAGGATGGGGTAGAGGTGGAGTACCGTGCTCTCGGGTGGCGATGGACCCAAATTCCGCTTTTGGACGAACCGGTGAGGGTTGATATATGCGAGCTTAAGCTACATATATCGTGTGGTTAGGATCCCCACCGGGTATAATCGGTTCATGAATCGCCGTTGCTTCTGGTTATGGAGACCTGTTCTTCCGCCCATTCATCGTAGTAAATGATGGAATATGTTTTTGAGGAAAGAAAGTTGGCATAAGAAAAAAATATGTTTGCTCTAGAACAGATAACCTAGAGTATATGAGTTACTAATCAATTAAAAATATTGAAAGTAAGGATTCACTTTTAGTAAGCTTTTCAAAGAAAAAATGAGTCCTTGATTCTTGCTAAAAAGCCTTACCTTGAATCCTATTAGACCAAAGATTCTTGAGTCTTCTCCTATTTTCTTTAGTCCGTAAGTCTTGTTGAGTACTCCCCCGCACTCGTGGTTTGTTAACCCTTGTTGCGTGTGTTAACTCGTGGCCGTTAACTGCTGGTTATGCTCTGTGGGCACCTACATGATCCGGTTGTCTTCTAGTCTACTCGCTTTCCGCAATTAATTAAGTTAATTTTACTCAAATGTAACTTACTCACATTTGGTAAAATTAATGTTATTATTCTTCCGCACTCGATCTATATTTGTGTAACAAATGTTGTAATGTTGTAGCTACTCTTTGTTGATCCCGGTATGAGTTATCAACAGGGCTTCTTAAGTTATCGGGTGTATCTCGCACAGCTTAGTGCTACATTGTCGATGCATTCTAGGCAATTTATAATATTAAAAAGTTCATAGAAAGAGTGCCAAAATATGGTGGGAAAAGTGCACTCAACTAAAGCATGATAAATCGCTTCATTTTGAGCACCACAAATGACATGTACCTTGGTTTTCCATATGCCTTTGCATCAAATTTTCTTTAACTCGACGAGGAACATAGAGATGCGGACCAGAAGGCGGTCACCAATCCACTAGTGACAAGACACGTATGATCGATGCGAAGAACGCTTAGATATGGGACTCGTTGATATCTTATGGAAGCCCCATACGCTTTGCCTCGGCCCACAATCCACAAGAGCCCCCACGAAGCATCAAAGGTTACCCGACCTTGTTTAGATGCACCTCAAATTTAAAATGTTCGAATTTTAACTCTTATAGAATTTTCGTTTGTATTTGGTAAAATTATCTAATAATGAACTAACTAGGTTTAAAAAATTGCCTCATTATTTACAACCAAATTATGCAATTAATTATATTTTAGCTATATTTACTTGTCGGGGACCTAAATATTGGGCCTCGAGACATTCTCCAAACTATGAGAATCGGCCGGCCGCCAAGGCCCAAGAAAAACCTAGCCTTGCTATCATCCCGCCGCGGAGGGACGGCCCGACGGACGATGGACTGTGCCATTGGCCACGACGCTCACATAACGACGAAATCGGCCCACGGACGGCCCACAAAAAGCGGCCCAAATGGAGTCACCACGACGTAAAGAGCTCATCACGCCACGGGACAAGGTCAAGGACCTCCGCCAAACAACGAACCATGACGTTCCACGCCGACAAAGAGCCCAAACCATGGCTCGGACTCGACCACGCGCATCTCCGACACCGTCCGAGGCTGGCCTAGCTCACCAGCCCCGGAGAAATCTCCGCTTCGTCCGAGGGTGGCCTAGCTCACCACCCTCGGGCAAAAACTCGCCGCCGCGGGGAGACCAGCCTCCATCCTCGGGTGAGGCAGCCCAACTAGCCCGTCTTAGGTCACCGACCCTCGGCGTGGGAGGTTCCGGTCCGGAGGAAGGAAACCCGCATTCAATGCGGCGCCACGACGAAGCAGGCGCCCGTGCGATCGACACGCCCGATCCAATCGAATCGCCAATCGTCTCCCAATCCGATGGGGACGCAAAGCTGAACGATGGCGTGTTACACCACCCGGCACGGAAACCGTGTAATGACACCGTTCATTTCCCGGAGCACCGCCAAAAGCCACGTTGGCGGACCCTCGCACTTGACACGCATAGCCAGAACCTGCTCGACCGCCCTCGCCATGCGGTCGTGAGGGACGCCTCACGAACCCCTCGGCCGCGCCTGGGACGCACGCCCACCATCGGATCGGGGCGTGTCTTCGTCAAGAAGCAACATCCAAGCCAGCCCACCCCTCGGCGAAATGCACATGCAACCTGTAGCTTAGGGAATTAGCCACCTAGGCGTCCACCCGTAAACATTATCTCTCTCCTTCTCCTATAAAAGGGGAGTAATGCCTCATTAGAGAGGGAGAGGGAGGATTCGATTCGATTCGAGCCCGCTCAACTCCGATTCACACGGAGGAAACCGCGCACACCCACCACCATAACCACGATCGTGGGGCTTGAGACCAGCGTCTCTCCCCCGCGGCCGCCTCAGAACCCCCCCGCAGGCTCACCTTTGAGCGCGAGGTAACACGGCGGACACCCCTTGGACGTAGGGCCCCGCTTGGTTCGAACCAGGGATAAACCGCTGGCCCCGCGTGTCCATCTTGCGCTACGCCATCGGGAGGGGGGGCGGCTTATAAATTCTTTATTGCCGGCATCCGAGGCACCCACCGCTCGAACGCGCCGACGCTTGGCGCGCCGTAGGTAGCGCCGTGTGCAATCTGCATCTCCACGGCCCTCATGGCGTTTCCGCCCGTTTCCCACCGCCGCCGGAGCACGAGCTCCCGCGGAACACCATCAATTCTTGAGCGCTGGCATTTGTGGCGCCGGCCACAGCTACGAGATGATCCTTTCCGCCCGACGTGCGGTAGAAGGGAGGGCAGCATCGCCACCGCGGCAAGCCCATCATCCGGGCCGCGCAAGACCCGCAAAAGACCCATCAGCGCGCAAAGGCGGCGTCAAACAACATTACGAATCCGTCGACAGAGCGTATCCCCGACGCCGACTTCGCGAAGGGCTCCCGGGAACCCTAGGCCCAAAGGAAATACCTTACCCGCCACCCACCTCGTGGTAGGATACCCAAAACCCTAATCGTCGAAAACGCCTCCGCTCCGGGACATCTGGAGGGAGTCCCTGAATCTTCCGGCCGCGTGAAACCCGTGAAGCCTTCGCCGGGAGAGCGCGAGCGCACCACCCGCCGCTCCACCCGAGCGTTATCCCATGGACATTCACTCCTCCACACGGATGCGGGACGACCCGGACGCCACCCCTCCGCCAATCGGGACCGGTCCCGAGCCGAGGGACTCGCCTACCGTCCGAGGAATAAACCTCCTCGAGCGTTAGCGCCGCAGACCGCCGACGATGAAGACGAGTACTAGACCCCACGCGGGAATGCGTTTCAATGTCGAGGTCCCGCCACAGATGGCGATTCAGCGACGCTCTCAGCCAGCGAAGACGACGACGCACTGCCACGCGAAGCTCAGCCGCGCCCGGCCGCGCCCCGGTCCATCCGCAGCTAGCGCCGGCACCGCCGACCAAAACGCCCGCCCACGAGAGATTTGCAGAACGAATCCGGCGGAATCTCGCCCGACCCGGCGGCCCGGAGCAAAACATCCGGGGCCGGGCTCGGCTCAGCGCAGCCCCGAGGGCACCTCAGCTCACAATGGCGGCGGACGCGGCGGACCGGCTGGAGTGCCTCCAATCCCCGGCATAGCGGCCCCGTTCAACAGAGCCAGCCTCAACGTGGCGGCGGCCGCCATGCTGGTACGGGAAATGCCCGAGCCCTCCACTACCGAGGGTAGGCGCATACGGAAGGCCTCCGTCAACTCCTTGACAAGGCGGCGGTGCAACAGGCAGAGTTCCGCTTCCGGATCGGGCCGTGACGTCACGGCGGCGAGAGGAATGCGGGCGAAGTCGGCAGGGCTCGGGCCCACCGGATCAGAGCGAGCCGGGCAAGGCCGGTCCGGGAGCGCCTGGACGACAACCGATGCAACCGCCCAGTCCCGGGAACGCATAGAAGACCCGCACCGCGACGCAGAATCGAGGCGTCCCTGACCTCGAGGGACGAGATCGACGACAACGGCTCGCCACGAAGTGGCTCGCCTCGGGACGAAAGCGGGGGCGAGGCGCCGCAGGCAGGTCGAGGACCGAGGGTACTCCCGATCCGCCCGGCCCCGGGCCTCACCAGGGACATCGGGAGGGCACCACTCCCCGCGGCGTTTCCAGGCCCCGAGCCATCTCGAGAAGTACACATCGGAGACTCGTCCCCGAGGTATGGCCGACGACTATCGGCCGGCATGCCGCCAAGTAGGCACACGATGACAAAGTGATAATCAGAAATTTGCCCATGTACCGTCCGAAGTCCGCCGAGCTTGGCTCGGAACACCTTCCACCCAACCTCATATCAAACTGGGCGGACTTGGTGAGAACCTTCCGCGGTAACTTCCGGGCACATACCTACGCCCGGTAACTCGTGGGATCTCCGAAATCGCCGACAAAATCCGACGAATCCCTCGCGCGACTACATCCCACAAGCTTCTCAATGCGGCGGACCGAGCTCCCTAATGTGACGGATTCGGACGTCATCGGGGGCCTTCTTAGCCGGCACCACTTGCCGAGACCTCGTGGAAGAAGCTGGGACGCCGGACTCCCACCGAGGCAAACGAGCCGATGGACATCGCCACCAAGTTCGCCAACGGTGAGGAGGTCGTCGGGGCTTTGTTCAATCGGGGCTCGCAAGGGAAAGCGTAAGGAAGAGGAGCCCGAGGGATCGCAACCTCGGGAGAGCAAGAAGAAAAAGAAGAAAGATAAGAGCCCCAAGGGGCAAGGGCCACGCCGCCCAAGCGGACGATGAAGACATGGTGGCTACGGCCGATCGCAAGGGGCCCCGACCCCCACAAGAAACCTTCGATGACATGTTCAAGAAGCCATGCCGTAACCATAGCTACCCTGGTCGAGCATACCCGGGGAGTGCAAGAGGGTACGCCAACATTTCGCCAAGCTCAAGGCCATCCCCGAGGGTGAAGAGGAAGAGGCTCCCGAGGGTGGCGCCAAGGGCAACGAGGAGTTCCCGAAGGTGAATAACTGCTTCATGATCTTCGGCGGCAGCACCAGCAACATGTCCGTGCGGCAGCGCAAGAAGGAGCGTCGGAGGTCTATGCCACTGAGCGGCAGAACCCCGGTGCCACGCAAGTGGTCGAACCAGCCATCACCTTCGACCAAATGGATCACCCCCAAAGACATCCCGAACCCGGGGCTTATCCACTGGTGGTGGATCCCATCATCGCCAACACTTTCGGCTCACCAAAGTCCTAATGGACCGGAGGAGCAGCCTCAACCTCATCTACGAAGAAACCCTCGACCTCCTCGGGTAGACAAGTCCAAGATCCGCCTCGGAGGGCCGGCATTCAATGGCGCCGTCCCCCAAGCAAGCGCCTAAAGCCCTCTCGGGCGGATCGACTTACCGGTTTGCTTCGTTGACCCTCAAACTTCGTGCAAGAGACTCTCACATTTGAGATCCTTGGGGTCCGCGTACTTACCACGCACTCCTCGGGCGGCCCCGCTACGCCAAGTTCATGGTCGTCCCGAACTACACGCACCTCAAGCTCAAGATGCCGGGGCCGAAGGGTGTCATCACGACCGCCCCTCGCACCATAATGCATACGAAAGTGCGACGTGGAAAGCGTGGAGTATGCCGAGGCACTCGCCATTGCCGAGGCACTCATCGCCGGCGCGAAGAGAAGCTTTGACGAAATCACGATCGAGCATGAGGCCAAGCGCCGCTACTGAGCTCGAGCCCTCCTCGGGCACCAAGAAGATCCCACTCGATCCCAAGAACCCGAAGGAGAAGCCGCCGACCATCAGCTCGGACCCGATCTGAAATAGGAAGCCGTGCTCGCCGACTTCCTCCGCGCGAATGCCAAGACGCTTGCGTGGGGACCCTGACATGCCGCATACCGAGGGATGTCGCCGAGCACTCCCTAGACATCCGCCGGGCTCAAAGCCGCCATGCAACACTTGCGCCGCTTTTGATGACGCCAAGCGGAAGATCATCGCGAGGAGATCCACAAGCTACCGAGGCCGGATTCATAAAAGAAGTATTCCACCCCCGAGTGGTTAGCTAATCTTGTATTAGTAGAGAAAAAGAATGGGAAATGGCGGATGTGTGTGGACTACACTAGTCTCAACAAAGCATGTCCGAAAGTTCCCTTTCCTTTGCCTCGAATCGACCAAATTGTCGACTCCACCAGCGGGATGTGAAACGTTGTCCTTTCTTGACGCTGTATTCCGGTTATCACCAGATCAAAATGAAAGAGTCCGACCAGCTTCGGACCTCTTCATAACACCCTTCAGATGTATTGCTACCTCACCATGCCCTTCGGGCGAGGAACGCCGGGCAACATACCAGCAGAAGCATGCAAATCATCTTCGGGAACTCATTGAAGGATCGTGGAGGCCTACGTCGACGACATAGTGGTCAAATCCAAGAAAACGTCGGACTCGTGGGCGACCTGGGAAACCTTCGAAAGTGCCTAAACAAGAAGGGAGTCAAGCTCAACCCCGAAAATGCGTGATTCGGGTCCCCGAGGGATGCCGCTGGGTTTTATCGTCTCTCAACGAGGCATCGATGCAAACCCGACCAAGGTTGACGTAATCACCAAGATGGGTCCGATCCAAGATCTCAAGGGAGTACAGAAGGTCATGGGCTGCCCGGCTTCATTAAGCGTGTTCATCTCACGCCTCGGGAGAAGGGCTTGCCCTCTATAGGCTTCTGCGCAAGTCCGAACGCTTTTGCTGGACCCCGAGGCCGAAGAAGCCCCTCGGCAACCTCAAGAAGCTCCTAACAAACCCACCGGTCCTAGTACCGCCAAACCCAGGAGAAACCCCTGCTCTTATACGCCACCGCCACTACCCGTGGTGGTCGCGGTGGTCGAGTGGAGCGTCGGAAGAGGGCACGCTTTGCGCAGTACAACGCCCTGTTTACTTCATCGTGAAGTGCTTTCCGACACCAAGACGAGGTATCTCCGCAGATGCGTAGCTACCGTACGCCATCGCATCGACACGGCGGAAACTTCGCCACTACTTCCCTCGCGCACCCGATTCCGCCGTGGTATCCTCGTTCCCCTGGGAGATCCTCCAAAACCGAGAGACCACGGGAAGAGTGGCGAAGTGGGCGGTGGAGCTCATGGGCGAAACTATATCATTCCTGCCCGCAAGGCGATCAAATCCTGTGTCCTGGCCGACTTTGTGGCGAATGGACCGATACCCAGCTACCCCCGCATCCATCCAGCCGAGTGCCGGACCATGTATTTCGATGGATCCATGATGAAGGCAAAGCGCTGGTTTTGCTCTTCATCTCACCCCTCGGTTCACACGGGGTATGCCATCCGGCCGCATTTTCCGCCTCCAACAACGCCACTGTATCACGAGGCGCTGGTCAACGGCCTCCGGATCGCGGCGACCTCGAATCCGACGTTGGAAACCGTGGGGATTCGCAGTATCATCGACCAAGTCATGAAGGCCTCGGCGTGCCACGACCCGGAAGATGGAGGCGTATTGTCGAAGTGCGCAAATTGGAGGAAAAAGTTTCATGGGCTTGAGCACAAGCATACGCCGAGACGCTACAACGAGGCCGCGGATGAATCGCCAAGGTCGCAGCAACCCGAGGTACCGTTCCCCCGAACGTCCTCACCCGGGAGACCTCAATAAACCCTCGGTCAAGTACACCCCTCGGAAGTACCCTCGGGGGCTCACGAGGGCGGCACACAGCAAGCCACACCCGAAGCTATGGCGGTCGACCCAGTCCCCCGACCGGGAGAAAACCGGCGATGGAGTACCTCACCCGAGGAGAGCTACCCGAGGACAAGACCGAGGCTCGCGCCAGCCCGAAGGGCGAAGTCCTTCACACTGATTGGAGAGAAAGGGGAACTCTACAAGAGAGAGCCTCGGGAGTATACATGCGATGCATACCCTCGGCTGAAGGCCAAGAATTGCTCGTTAAACACCCACCGCGGGAATGCGGTCACGCGCCCCCGAGGGACTCTAGTCGGTAAAGTCTTCAGGCAAGGCTTTTATCGGCCCTCGGCGGTGCGAGACGCGAACCAAGTCGTGCGTACTGCAAGGAATGCCAATTCTACGCGCAGACGCACCTCCCAGCTCAAGCACCGCAAACCATACCTCTTACGTGGCCATTTGCAAAGGTGGGGACTCGACATGATTGGGCCCCCTGAAGGGCGCCCGGAGGACACACTCACGTCCTAGTCGCCATTAACAAGTTCTCCAAATGGATCGAAGCCCGAGCCGTGGTGAACCCTCACACACAGTGGGAAACGGTGAAATTCTTTACGAATATCATTTCCCGTTTTGGAGTCCCGAACTCCATCATCACGCATAACGGAACTAACTTCGTGGGGAAGAAGTTCCTCGACTTTTGCGACGACTATGGCATCCGAGTGGATACCTCGGCCGTAGCTCACCCGAAGACCAACGGTCAAGTGAAGCGCGCCAACCAAGATGATCCTGCAAGGGCTCAAGCCGAGGATCTTCAATCACCTGAACCAATACGGGAAAAGATGGTACCAAGAGCCGCCGTCGGTTCTATGGAGCCTTCAACAACGAAAAAGCCGAGCCACGGATTCACCCCATTTCTTTCTAGTCTATGGGGGCCGAGGCGATCTTGCCCACGTATTATTGAATATGGGTCCCCAAGGCGCGAGCCTACACCGAAAGGTGGCAACCAGCGTGAGGCAAGACTCCATTGACCAAGTTGATGAAGCCCGAGACGTTGCGCGCCCCGCACTCGAGATACCAACAAGCTCGCAAGTAAGTATCACGCCTTCGCCGGGCTGAAGCCTCGGAGTTCCAAGTCAATGACCCCGCGCTCTGGTCGAAGACAGACAACAAAGGGCGCCACAAACTCACGCCACCACGGGAAGGGCATTATTTCATCGCCCGAAATATTAAGGCCCTGAACCTACAAGTTGAAGAACGAGAAGGGCGAAGTCTACCCAACGCCGAACATAGAACAGCCTACGCCGCTTACCCTTAAATTCGCACTAGAAGTCAAACATCGTTGTGTTTTTTCACTCAATAAAAGTTCTACATCTTTTTACGAAAAAAGTGCTTCTCGTGTAAACCTTAAGGGAGTCTTAGCCTCGGCCCAAAGACAAGACTAAAACTCCTCGGGGGCTACATGGGGGACCCCTGGGACCCCTCCCCTTCTTTTTTTCAAAACTTTTTTTCGAAGAAAAAGTTTTCTTGCGCGCATTCTCGAAACAATCATTTGCTATGCGAGTCGCCACGCACAAATCCAAAGCAAGGTAAGGGAGGCAAACGGACCGCCCTAGTGGCATCCGTATGGATTCGGCCCCGTGGCGTCCACGGTTACCATCTCGCGAGCGGAGAAAGCAAGCGACCCGGCCACACAATAAACGAACAAATTCGAAAACGCAACATAAACATAAATGCACCCGCCAAGGCCATAGACCTCGGGGCGGCGCCGTTTATATATACATCCATCTCACAAGCTCCAATTTTTTCATACAAGGAGAGGTCGAGGGTCAGGGTGGGCTTCATCCACTTGCGCCTCACGGCAAGCCGACGAGGAAGCCGCGCGAGCAACACCTCGACAACCGCTTCCCCCGAGGGAGGGCGCGACCCGCCGGCGCATCCTCTGGCGGCGCACACCATCTCCGTGTCCCTCCCAGGTTGACTCTATGGGGGAGTACGGGGACACACTTCATCCTCGAAGCGGGAGGCCAACCGGGTCGCAGCGCCGTCCCACGGTCGCACAACGCGTCGAGTCTTGGCGGTATCGGCGGCATCCTCTCGGCGGGATCAACTTCCTCCTCGTCGTCGGAACCGAGGAAGAAGCCTTTCGCAACGCCGCCCAGCAGACATTGGGCTCCATCGGGAAGTGAGAGCAGAAAACGGCCCATACATGTCCGCCTGCGCCGGACCGGAAGGCGTTCGAGCTCGGACTGGTAGCCACCCACGGCGCTCAGTGGCTGCGTGCTGGGGGGCTCCTCCAAAGTGTCCGCTCCAAAGCGGCGACGAAGTCCCGACAAGGCCTCTTCCAGCCTCCTACGACTTCGCTCCTGCTCCAGCCCCCTCGCTAGCGTAGCAGCGTGTTCACGGCCTCGGTCCCACCTTCTCCGCCTCTCGAAATTGGTGCTCAAACCGAGTTAGCAAGACAAGACGATTGAAGGCAAAGCTCACTAAGGAAGAAGATGTACCTTGGCACTTCAACCGCACCCCCAAAGATCACGCCGTGCTCATCCGCGAGCAACTTGTGGAGCTCCTCCTTCTCCTTCCCCGAGGGTCTCGCCTCGACACCAACTCGCCGATGCGGCGAGTGTTCAAGGCGTCGCACATCTCCGCTGTTGTCGCTCCTCCGGGACCGGTCCCGCCGTCATGGGTCTCCTTCAGACCCGAGGGACCGGATCCGAGCCTCTTCAAAATCATGGCTCATCCCGAGCCATGTCGACCGCCACTTTGCCGGCCTCGGACACCGCCTTGACAAGCTCGGCCTCCCGGGGTCCGCCGTTGGGACTCCCTTTCTCGGCGAGGGCGCAGCAAGCCGGGAGGTCTTGCTCGGGCCTCGATCAACTTCACCCGAGTTTGACCAAGGGCATTCCGGTTCGGGGCGTTCCGGCGAAGGAGCTCTGGACTTCTCCCGGGCGGCGACCTGAGAGTCTCAGAACGACAATACTACTCATCAAGACGCAAGCCACAAAGGACATGCGGCGGGGATGGCCGTCAAGATACTTACCGCGTCGACTTCCGCGAGACGGTCTCGGTTATGGTCTCCCCGATCCTCGCTAGGCCCTCGGCGGCCCACTGACGGATCTGCTCGTGGGTTCTCCACTCCAGACCTCGGGGCGGTCGTCGACCACCGCGGCGGCCGGCCCCGGGCGTGCCACCCAAGGTCAAGGTGGACCCCCCCTGGTCGGCTCGAGGGATACATCTCCTCCACCGGCAACTCCCGCGGCTCCGGAACCCGGACCAATAGAAGTCTGGGGGCCCCTCGGAATCGACCACGGGCACCGTCCCTCGTCATGGCCGAAGACGGCGCCCGCCTAGGGCTGCCTTGAACCCTGACACGTGGAGTAGCGGGAAGTCGGGTTATACACCCGTGAACCCCCGGATCGGCGGGGTCGCGCGAGCGGACTTGCGCGTCTCCGCCGCCATGAAGAGCTCCTCTTGCGAGAACTCCCGGACAAAGGGGCGACTCGGGATGGGCGGCGGCACGACCCCTCTCGAATGGCGCCATCCGCTCCGGACCGAGGCGACGTGCCATGGGCCACAACCGGCTCTCCGTGTCGACCACCATCGGCCGAGCCGTCGACCCCATCGCCACCAGGGCCTGCACCACCTCGGGTGGCCTCGGGCCCGGCTCGGGTCGACCCCACCCGGGCTCGGGGCCGGCACCACGGGAGGATTCGACGGCGGCAAAGACGATATCTTGGCCGGCGACCCGGCTCGGGCTCCCAAATGAGGCTGAAACGCTTAGCCTTCAAGGCCTTCTTGGGGTGCAGCCAACGAAGCGCCCTCGTTTCTCAAGTCAAGAACGTGTCGACAAAGCAATCATATGCCGAAGAAAATCAAGGTTGCAAAGGCGAAAGGAAACTCACGGCCTCGAGGATCGCCCTCGGCCGACGAGGCTGAAGGTCAGGAAGGTTTGCGACCAAGGCGTCGACTTGACGCGTCGAGCCGCTCGCCCCACGACACCGTGCGCACGGAGGTCGGATCGGGACGGGGTCGCCGGCTCGTCCCCCGAACCGTGCCGCGGCCGCGGGTACCCGGCGGTGGGCGCCGACTCCTCCCTTCGGGCCTCACCGCGGCGCCGAGGTGCCTACATGGCCAACGCCATTAGTCCCTAAGACTGGGGCCGAGCCCTCGGGCGCACGGGTGTCGGCGATCCCGACGCCTCGTGCTCGGGCTCGTCAACGGCCTCCCGACTGGTCGGAGCCCCATGGCTCGGTCTATCCGAGCCGCCACATCATCATCCGACGAAGTTCACGCTAACCCGGTCCTCCGGATCGTCCTCTTCGTGGGTCGAGGTGTCGTGACTCGCCCGCCGCCGCCGCCGCCCGACGCTTCTCGCGAGCCACGTTTCTCTTCTTCTTCTCCTTTCTTCAACGCCTTAACCGGCGCAGCTGCCCGAAGACGGCTCGCGCCGCCGGCGATCGGCATCCAATGCCGACAGGGCGGAGAGTCGCGGTAATCCGGGCGGCCCCGCAGAAGAAAGAGTGAGAACCGCCTTGGCGACAATGCAATCAAGCAATGCAAGGACACCGGGTCAAGAAGCACTTACTGTGAGATATACCCTGGCCGTGGCGCATGGGGATCTCGGGGGATACGTGTCGGGGTGTTGGACCCCAACGCATCCCTCACCCTCTTGGCCAGGCCATCGGCGGGAAGCGTAAGGCCCGACATCCGCACGCACCAAGACCGGCGGCCTCGGGGTCATCCGGCACATGAGCAAAGGGGCGAGCCATCAACGGCAACACCCGACGCCGATGGAAAGCGGCGACCACGGCGGCAAGATTCACGTCCTTCCTCGGGCCGCCAGACCGCCCGCCTTTAGGCCCTCCAACCGATGATGATCCTCCGAGGGGGGGACCCTGCCCACTTCGCGGGGCGATGTTTGAGGACACGCCCTGGTACACGGGAAGCGTTCTTCGTCGTTGCGGAGGTAGAACCACCGATCTTGCCACCCCTTGTTGGAGGAGGTGAGCTTGGAGACGATGTACCCATCCCGGCTCGGTTCGCTTCGCCTCCCGAAGGACTTGGAGCGCCGCAGCCTCCCCGCACGCTCCGCCCTCCGTGGTTGGCCCCCGCGCGCAAATCCGAGGCGGTGGTAAGGTCCGCCTTGAAGAACCACAAACGTAGGTCCCAATGCGGCTCGATCCCCGGGAATCCCTCACAAAGGGTGACGAAGATGGCGGCCCGAGATCGAAGTTCGGGGCGATGATGAAGCTCGATTTCAGTAGTGGAGGATCGCCCGAATGAACCGGCCCGCCGCATACCGGCCGCCGCGGTGAAGATCCATCAAGCTCACCATGTAGCCATCGGGAGGGTTAGGCTCCTCCTCGTCCAATCCGGGCAATCCACTCCGACCGCGCTTCATCGGTGCGGGGGACGCAAGAAGCCCTCATCGACGAGACGCCGGAGCTTCTCCTCCGTCGCCCGCCGTCCCCGGCCACGGCTCAAAGATCGAGCACCTCCCTCACGCCGCCACCGCTACCGACCGCGCCATGGATGAAAGGGGAGGCGAAGGGTGGCAACCGCTAGCAACCCCGATCACACGAGCACAAGGCAGGAATCTCTCCCCTTAATCTTTCCCACACTATCTCTATCTCCCGATTGCCGCAAAGAAGAAGGCAAGAAGGCGATGGCAAAGAGCAAGGGAGCAACATATACTGCGCCGACCCCCATATTTATATGGAAGGGAAGGCAAACCGCCGGCCCGGCAATCGAACCGACTCGAATGGACGGCCCATGATGGAGCGAGAACCGCTCATCCAACGGCCAAGCCGCTACAGGAACCGTCAGCGCATTAATGCACCTTGACGGAGCCCTCGATCTCCGCCCACGACAAGAAGACGTAAGGCCGCGTCCCCATCGCCGCAATGATCGCGCCACCTCGGCGTGGCGACTAGACGCCCCGCCTTCCGGTCGAGGGGTAAAACCGTCCCGCCACCCATATCCATCCAGGCGCCCGACCCCGAGGGGCAAAAGTCGATCGTTGATCTTCCCGCCCGGCGGAAACCAAACGAGCCTCGGGCCGACACACCCCACGTTCCAGAGGTTGCCATCTGCCGGGCCCACGAGGGTTTCTCGGTCGCCTCAGATAACCCGAGCCGGGGACGGAGGGAAATGCACAACCAAATATACCCGGGCCCCGGGGCTCGGATTTCCGAACGTGTTTAAGGCCCGCGGGTGTCGCTTATAGAGATGTCCCATCCGTGGGAGGCCCACAGCCCTCGGGGGTTGGTCCGCCCAAACCGGGATCTCGCTGTGGTCCGCCCGGGTTCTCATGGGGTGAATCCACGGATCACATAGCCGACCCTTTGCTCCTCAAAGGGCACGGGCACCCCGCTTAAAGCACCGCTACAACGCTCCGGAGCACGACACATTCGCTTCGAGGCATTGTGACGTGTCTCCCCTCCTCCTCCCTTTCGGGAGGGCGACGAGGAGCGTATGATCAAAGTCGAGGAGGCCTGGGTCGACCTTAAAGACATAAGCGCGGGCCTCGGCCTGCCCCACGCAAAACAAACACGCTCCGCACAAACAAGCGCAATTTAAGAGTTGTTTCGCCTTGCCAACAGGCGAGACATAAAGACCTCAAAGGAATCCGCCATTCCATTCGAGGCCTCGAGGGTTACACCCAACGGGTACGCTCGCCAAGCACCCCTTGTGACGAACCACCCCGAGAAACAACAAGGCGACGGAACGGCGGAACCCCCGGGCGAAGTCCTCACTCGCTCGGGGCTCGGGGCTACCGTCGGGGACCCAAATATTGGGCCCCGAGACATTCTCCAAACTATGAGAATTTGCCGGCCCGCCAAGGCCCAAGAAAAACCTAGCCCGCTATCATCCCCACCTGGGAGGGGGCCCGACGGACGATGGACTGTGCCATTGGCCACGACGCTCACATAACGACGAAATCGGCCCACCTGACCCCCCACAAAGCGGCCCAAATGGAGTCACCACGACGTAAAGAGCTCATCACGCCACGGCGACAAGGTCAAGGACCTCCGCCAAACAACGAACCATGGCGTTCCACGCCGACGCCAGCAAACCATGGCCGGACTCGACCACGCATCTCCGATTCGTCCGGTCGCCTAGCTCACCAGCCGGGAGAAATCTCGGCCGTCCGGGGGTGGCCTGGCTCACCACCCTCGGGCGCAAACTCCGCCTCCGAGGGAGACCAGCTCTCATCCTCGGGTGAGGCAGCCCAACTAGCCTGTCTAGGGTCGCCCGACCCTCGGGCGTGGGAGGTTCCGTCCCGAGGAAGGGAAACCGCCGCATTCAATGCGGTCGCACGACGACGCGGCGCCCGGTGCCATCGATTACGCCCGATCAAATTGAACGCCGAATCGTCTCCCCAATCCGGCCCGATGGGACGCAAAAGCCTGAACCCGGTGACGTGTTACACCACCCCGACGGGGAAACCGTAATGACACTGTTCATTTCCCGAGCACGTCAAAACGCCCCGCGTTGGGCGAACCCTCGGGCACTTGACACGCATAGCCCGGCAACCTCGACCGGCCCCTCGCCATGCAGACGCGTGAGGGACGCCTCGTAACCCTCGGGGCCGCGCCGGGGGACGGCACGCCCACCATCGGATCGGGACGCGTGTCTTCGCCAAGCAACATCCAAGCCAGCCCCACCCTCGGCGGACATGCAACCGGTGTAGCCTCGAATTAGCCACCTAGGCGTCCACCTGTGTAAACATTATCTCTCTCCTTCTCCTATAAAAGGGGGAGTAATGCCTCATTAGAGAGGGGAGGGGAGGATTCGATTCGATTCAATTCGAGCCCGCTCAACTCCGGTTCACACGGAGGAAACGCACACCACCACCACTATAACCACGATCGTGGGGCTTGAGACCCGCGTCTCCCCCCCGCCGCCAGAACCCCTATCGCAGGCTCACCTTTGAGCGCGGGAGGTAACACGGCCGCAGGACACCCCCCGCTGGACGAGGGGCCCCGTTGGCCCGAAATCCGATAAACCGCTGCGTCCGTGTCCATCTTGCGCTACGCCATCGAGGGAGGGGGCACACGGCTTATAAATTCTTTATTGCCGGCACCCGAGGCACCCACCGTTCCTTGAACGTCGGCGGTTGGCGCGCCGGGGGCGCCGTGTGCACTGCATCCATCAGCCCTCATGGCGTTTCGCGCCGTTTCCACCCCGCCGCCGGAGCACGAGCTCCCGCTGAACACCATCGTGTTCTTGAACGCCGGCATTTGTGGCGCCGCCACAACTACGATGATCCTTCGCCCGACGTCACGGTAGAAGGGAGGGCAAAGATCGCCACCGCGGCAAGCCCATCATCATGGCGCCGCGCAAGACGGCAAGGCGGGACCCATCGTAGCGCAAAGGCGCGTCCAAGCAACGGATTCCGAACCGTCGACGTATCCCCCGCGCCGACTCGCGAAGGGCTCCCAGAACCCTAGGCCTCGGAAATACCTTACCTGCCACCCACTCGTGGTAGGATACCCGAAACCCTAATCGTCGGAAAACGCCTCCGCTCCGGACATCCCGGAGGGAGTCCCAGTGAATCTCGCCGGCGTGAAACCTCGCCGAAGCCTTCGCCAGAGAGCGAGCCGACCACCGCCGTTCCACGGAGCGTTATCCCATGGACATTCACTCGGAGGAGCGCATCCTCCACGGGATGCGGGACGACCCCCGCCATGCCACCCCCTCCGGGTTCAATCGGGGCCCGGGTCCTCGAGCCGAGGGACTCGCTCTACCGTCCGAGAATCGAAACCTCCTCCGACGTTCGGCGACCGCCGCAATCGGACGATGAAGACGGTAGTACTATGACCCCACGCTGGAATGCTTCAATGTCGAGGTCCCGCCACAGATGGCCAGCCACCGACGTCTCCAAAGACGACGCGGACGTATCGCCACGACGAGCTCCAGCCGGCGCCTTCGCCCGTCCATCCGGTAGCGGCGCCCGGCACTTGCCGCCAAAACGCCCAGCTACGAGATTTGCGGGGAACGAACCGGCGGAATCGCCCGACTCCGCGACCGGAGCAAAACATCCGGCGGGGCTTGCTCGCGAAAGGCAGCCCCGAGGGCACCTCAAGCTCACAATGGCGGCGGACGCAGGGCGACCGGGCCGAGTGCCTCCAATCCCCGGCATAGCGGCCCCGCTCAACGAGCCCCAGCCCTCAACGCGGCGGCGCCGCCATGCCGGTATGCGGAAATGCCCGAGCCTCCACTACCGAGGGTAGGGCGATACGGGAAGGCCTCCGCCAACTCCTTGACAAGGCGGTGCAACAGGGTAGAGTTCCGCTTCGGGATCGGGCCGCGTGACGCCACGGGCGGCGAGGAGGAATCGGGCGCCGTTCTCGAAACGCCGACATTATAAATTCTTTATTGCCGGCACCGGGGGCACCCACCGCCTCGAACGCCGACATTATCGCTCCATACATGTGTGCCTATTGATACGATGGAGAGAAAAAAAACTTAAACCTCGAAGGAACTAAGACGATCGAGTAGAGGTGCAACTTGTCCGGCAGCGGCAAGTAAAAATGCGCATGCTTATAGTATCTCATTAAACAAGACAAGTAGGATTAATCCATAGCACTATCAGCTGGTTGATCCACCGTGACGTCAATCATTACATCATCTATCGCCTCTCAGTAGTCTCCATGATGTGCCGGCGGCCGCACTGGGTCTCCTCCGTACGTACTCGATCGGTGATCAGTTCCGGCCTTTGTTGAATAACCTTCTAGTAGTAGCACTAAGATCGCTTAATTAATTAATTAATATGAAAAAAGTGTGTCTGCTTGTTGGTTTGTTGCAGAACAAGTACGCTTCCCGTGTTGGCTTTGGATAGTCAAACAAATTGGGCCGCCGTGATGCATGGATGGATGTCATCACAGCTTACTTAAGTAGTTGTCAATTTGTTTGCGATTAGATTTCCCAAAAAAAAAAAAAAAAAAAAAATTTGCGATTAGTATGGTGCTCAGAGAGAGCCTTAGATACTGTAGAAAAGGAAAGTAGAAGTCGTAGCTGGCGAGATATAGGTAACTCCAAAGCAAAGTCGTGTACGTCGCGTCGCCGATCCAGTCCATACGACCGAATCTAATCTCTACCTGTAACCTTAATAATCCCCGACGTACATGTACTGGCAAGTGCCAAACCCAGTCAGCACGGCCCCCGTTCCGTTCCGTCGGCACCACGGCAGCTGGCGCCTGGCGCCAACGGAGACGCGCGCACGGGCACCCTCAACCAGCAGGCCGCGGCACACAGAACAGAATAGTCGACTGAAATCGATTTCACCGCACGGTAATGTCGTGCGTCTGTGCGACGTATACGTGCTGCCACGCCTCGCACGGTCGCCTCTCCCGTGCCGTCGGTCAGCGGGCCAGCCACGACGCGCGCCCGCCGCCGGAGCGCGCTAGCTGGGACCGACTGACTGGGAGTGCTTTAATTTTTGGTACGTGTGCTCCCGTGTGACCACCCCCGGCTGCTTGCCGTGTCAACATCAGATTACAAGAGCGCTAAAATATCTTTTAGGCCAGGGTCTACAGAAATCTTCAAAGCGACGGTGACAGGTCCGTCACGCTCACGCACACACAGATCTACTAACAAGGTCAGGAGCAGTACTACAGTCATCGTTGCACCAGGCTGTCACCGGACTATACTGGAGTACTAGAATTAATCCCGCGTGTATTCACGAATGAACCATGTTGGTACTGTACCACGGAACGCTATTCGGCCTTCCACCATTGCCGTCAACCGTCATGCATGGCGTAATTAATTCTCCATCTTCTGGAACTGGAACCGGCAAGAATGAACGAAACGGGACTGAGTTAGTTGACCATGAGTGCGTCATTTCAAATCTCATCTCACAAATCTGTTGAGAGCAGCAGCGCCTGAGAAGGAGGAGGAGAAGGTTCCAGACGCTTCCAGCCGCAACCGCTGCTGACCGTGTGTGCAGTCAGCAAGTCCATCTCCACACGCCGCCCCTCCCGCACGGCCCCACCCACCACCCGTCCATCCAAAATAATTAATTAATTTTATTAACCACTCCCATCATTCCTACGGAAAATTAATCACTCCATCCCTCCGCCAAACCCGAACCGCGGGCGGCGGCGGCGTTGCCCCCCGCGGCTAAGCAAGCAAACGAGAGCCGTCGCGGTCTCACGGTCACGGAAGCCACCGTCCGCCACGCGCAGGCCGCTCGCCCCGCCCACCTGCACCTGCCTGCCGTGCCAGCCTGCGCCCCGCGGTCCGCACCACCACATCCACACGCCGTCACGCCCCAACCGAGCGAGCATATCCACAGCCCCACGCGATGGACGCCCATCCATCCACGTCGCGACGCGGCGCCGCGCGTTCCGGTGCCTTCCCGGATTGGTCCGCCCACGCCACCTCCTCGCCTGCCTCATGTCGGTCGGCCCACCAACTTGGCGCACACGTAAGCCCACACCACCGCCTCTTGGACCAAGCAAGACACAACCTATAAAAGGGCGATTGCCCTCACCCAACCTCCTCCTTCTCTCCCAAGCACAAAACCATCACCACATCTTTTTTCCTTCCGAGCCGTACGTATACCGCTCCGGAAAGAGGTCACCGACCCACGCAAGGAAACCGACCGAGACCGCCGCGAGGAGGGGACAGACACCGGCCGGCCGGCGAGATCATGAAGCACCCGAGGACGGAGCAGGAGGAGGTATCGCTGGCGCTGTCGCTGAGCACTACGACGACGGACTCGTCGTCCACGACGTCCGATCACTCCACGGGGACCCCAGCCTCGTCGTCATCGGCGGCGGCGAAGCGGGCGCGGCGGAGGGGTGCCGTGGTAGCCACGTCAGGGGAAGGGAGTTCGTCTGCAAGACGTGCAGCCGCGCCTTCACCTCGTTCCAGGCGCTCGGCGGGCACCGGACCAGCCACCTGCGTGGTCGCCACGGCCTCGAGCTCGGCGTCGGAGCCAGGGCGCTCAAGCAGCACAAACAGCAGGCCGCCGCCGCGGCTGTCAACGGCGGCGGAGAAGGGGACAACAAGCCGCCGCAGCAGCAGCAGCACGAGTGCCACATCTGCGGGCTCGGATTCGAGATGGGGCAGGCGTTGGGCGGACACATGAGGAGGCATCGCGAGGAGATTGGCGCCGCTGAGGCTGCCGACGCATGGGTCTGGCGCACCGAGGCCCCGCGCGCCCGCCGCCGTCGATCCGCCCGTGTTGCTCGAGCTCTTCGCTTAGATTTACATACTCATCAGCGTCGTCATTAGTAGAATTCAGAAACATGTAAATCATATTAGTTTGCTAGCTGCAGCTGGTTGCTTTTGTAATTACGCTAGCTAGTAGTTTTTGTGTTGGATTAGCAGCAGTTCCATTACATTCGATCGGATGCCAGAAAACTGATTCAAATACTCATATATAACAGGATCGATGATTCTTTGGTTCAAATGTGTGTCCCGTTATTGCATTCGTCAGAAATATAATCGCGCACGAACAACTCATCAATTTGATGTCTCACTGGTTAATTTCATTGTCCTCATGTTTATGACGAGGAAGATGATACATACTCCTTGTAACGCCTTGTTATGATTCCTGGTTTTCCCAAATGTAACGCCTTGTTATGATTCCTGGTTTTCACAAAATCGATCGATCCATCGTCGATCGATTGTTCTTCCGGTTCTTTAACCGTACATGCATGTCCTATTGGTCAAACTTTTAGCATCAATCAGGGTTTGTGGTTTGGGGACAAATAACGTACGAGAGTAAAAAAGTAATAAAAAGAACGAACGAAAGGGAAGCAGGGCATGACTTTGTGATT
The DNA here is from genome assembly GCA_015847255.1 of Hyparrhenia diplandra. Lineage (NCBI taxonomy): Eukaryota > Viridiplantae > Streptophyta > Magnoliopsida > Poales > Poaceae > Hyparrhenia > Hyparrhenia diplandra. The sequence continues at coordinate 75,184 of JADLZK010004564.1, read as the reverse complement.
GTGCAACTACTTGTAGGTTGCACTGCATCTCGATAGGAATTCTGAGAGGCTTTTCGGTTCCTTTCTCCGAGCCTGGGAAAGGCAAACGTGGGACGCACGTACGCCCCTGGGTTAAAAATTACTACTCGTGCTCCCTATTCGCTCCTGCAAGTCACCTCTTGTGCCCGGGCCCAAGCAGGAGCGCCATGAATATTGCCCAGGGACCCGCGGCTAGTTTCATGCATGATAGATTGCCTGCTTGGTGACGCTAACAGCTGGTGATGCTGTGGCTATGACCTATGACTCTGTATCTAAAAAATCTCGCCTGACCGTATGTGTGCCATCCTCTATTGACAACCTAGGCCTTGTTTAGATGGCTAAAATTTCTAACCTTTTTCTCACTTTCTCCATCACATCACATTAAATACACCAAACGACATATGTTTGGAAAGTATTAAATGTAGAAAAAAAAATAACTAATTACACAGTTTAGATGTACATTGCATGAGATCGATTCTTTTGAGCCTAGTTACTCCATGATAGGATGATATTTACCACTAACAAACGAAACGTCTTCACGATTATGCGATGTGACATTCGGTTACAATTTTTAGCCATCTAAACAAGGCCCTAGAATAGCTACGTACGTACTCTCAAAGTCCAATAAAGAAAATACAATTTCAGTTTTCTATCAAGTAATAATCTATCTTAACTTTGAACAAAAGTATAGAAAGATAATATTAAATATGATACTTCATTGTTCAAAATTATAAACCGCTTTGACTTTTTAGTACATGAAATTTACTATGTATCCAGACTTAATAATTAAACTTATTATTATGGATTTTTGTTATTATGGCATAAAGATCTATTTGAAGCCATATATGAATGCCATTAATATTTTCTATATATTTATTCTCGCCAAGTAGTCAAATGATATCAAGGTTGACTAAGTCTATCAAAAATAATATCAATACTTATATCTTCAATCATATTTATCATAAAATAATTTAAATAATTAATGTACTCATATTGTTTAATATATAATAGGTGGATTCTCACTTATTTGTCGACGAGATATCGGCGATAGCCCAAATAGGTGTACCCAGGCTAGTAGATTGTGATCGGTAGAGGTGCGCTAGACGACTAACAGGATGTTAAGTAAGACAAAAAGAGCAAAACAAAAGAGAGTTTACCCAGGTTCGGCCGTAATACCTACGTCCTGTTATAGTTTGTATTGCTTGGTGGAATAATGAAGTGAGTTCTAGAGGGGGTCCCTGCCCGCCTTTATATATTCGGGGAGCAGGGTTACAGGTCGGATCCAAGCCGACAAGATCTATCCTGATCGGTTACAATTGGGAAGTTTGTATGGAATACAATAGAGCTATACAAGGTAATTGTCTTGACGCCACCATGATCTCTGTAATGGCCACTGACTTGAAGACGCCGAGGGGCTTCAGCCCCAGCCGCGGCCTGGGCCGGCTTGGACGGCTTAGCCCAAGGTGGGCCGTGAGGGGATAGGGGTTTATCCCCCCACGCGCGTGTTGCAGATAGATAAACCTTAAGGGTCTCAAGAATCAAGAAAGAAAAACCCCATGTGTTGCTACAGGAATTGTTGATGATCAATTAGAAATAAGATTGTTTATACAAAGGGATAAACAATTATAAGTTAATGTTGGTGGATGATGTGTCTTGCTTATATGTTGATCATAATTTCAAATGCTAATTGGTCATATAAATAAATCCGATAGTGGACTGACAAATCCGATTGACCGATATGATAGTGGGGATTGATGAGGTGGATGCTTGCATGTTGAGAGAAATAACTAATACATTTAGCTTTGTTAGGGGCATAAGACAAGATAAGATAAGATAAGATTAGGCGAAACTTTTATTTGTTTGACTTTGAGATAGATGTTTCAGGAAAGGTGGAATGCACAAGACAAATAAAACCGGAGGCGCCGGCCAGCCGCGCGGTGGTCTACCGTGTGTGTCCAGGGAAATCGACACGTTGCGGCATGGCTAAAGCGTCTAGACAGCACACGCGCGCGCGCGCTATGATACATTGACAGTGAAAGGAAAGTTACAAGCAAGGAGAGATCGAGCGACGAACAAAACCGCCATTTGCATATGCAGTGGTAGTGAAAAACACTACTACTACTACCTGCAGGTACGTACTCCGTCGTCCGTTTCACACACGGGCAACTTTTGAACTTTTCGCTCAAGCATATGACGGACGGTGTGCAGTGGCTACGATGTTTCTCGTACGAGTTCAGCCTAGCTAGCAGAGCAAGCACGCACGCGCAGTTGAAAGGAACCTACAAGGAGAGGGAGGGAGGGAGAGAGAGCTCGAGTGACGAACACAGTAAGAAGATTACTCGTACGTGCAGCGAAACGTACTCCCGTCCACACGTGCAGCTTCACGGGAAACTTTTCCCTCAAGTATGAGTATGGACTGCAGCGTCTACGACGTTTCTCGATCGTACGAGTTGTTGTTACTCGTAGCTAACAGTAGCAGCCTTCTATCTTTGTTCATTCATTCTTCGCGGCCAAGACTTGTTTGACCAGTCAGCAGTCACCCAGCCAACCGCCAACGCCGCGCGCGCGGCGTCAAGCGAGACCGAGCCGAGCGAGCGGGTGCCGGGTGCGCTATCACTGACAGTGGCCCCAGGCTAACGAGCAGTCCACGCTTTTTGCTAACGCCGTCAGTACCGCTTCGCGGACCTTTCCACAACCGCGGTGATGCGGCGTGAGGCCAGCACACACGCAATAGGGAGGCCGAGCGCGTTAAGGTTGTGGGGATGGACAGATCATAGAAGGTTCCCGTCCCTTTCGACCCCGTTCTGCCGTTCAGACCGTTCCAGACGGGCGACGCCGGCGAACGCAGACGAGTCGCCCTTTCAGTCGCCCTTTCGCCTACGGTTCCATCGTCTGCCCCGACGTAGAGTGCACGTGAGCTGTGACCACGGCCTGCGTTCCGGAGCGTTTCCTTCTCCCCTTATATAAAGGCCAGTATGCACTCGCCAGAGCCATCAGCAACACATCCCAGCTGCAGCCTTCTCCTCCGACACCAGCGTCGGTCCTCGATCATCCTCCGTTCACCTCATCTCTCTCCCAACATCTTGAGCTCGATCGATCGTCGCAACCCCCTTACTTCCCTTCCATCCCCAGCGATCGTTTGGTACATGGCCATCAAGCACCCAAGAGACACCGCCACCGGCGCCATGCCGCTCTCGCTCGCGCTGTCCCTCGGCAGCGACGGCACGGGCGCCGATCACGGCAGCAAGAAGAGGGCCCGGCGCGCGGGGATCGCCGGGGACGGCGGCGGCGAGTTCGTCTGCAAGACGCAGCCGCGCCTTCGGTTCTTTCCAGGCGCTAGGCGGGCACCGGACCAGCCACCTGCGTGGCCGCCACGGCCTCGCGCTCGGGATGCCCGCGCCGACGACGAAGGACGCCAAGGAGACTGCGATGAAGCCGACGGCGGCGGGGAGGCGCCGGCGAGCCACCTGTGCCACGTCTGTGGCCTCGGCTTCGAGATGGGCCAGGCGCTCGGCGGCCACATGCGGCGTCACCGCGAGGAGGCCGCCGCCACCACCGCGCAGGCGCCGCCCGTCCTCCTCCAGCTCTTCGTCTAGAGTTTTGAATGCCCGCACATCAACGGTGGCTTAGCTAATTTCTAGTTTGCAGTAGAGGAATTCTTTGCGTTTCAGTCGTCCGTCTGCACATTGTAGATTCACAGTTTATTGGCATATTGGCCAATTGATTGATTGATTCATTCATTCATTTAGTTGTACATGTAAATAACTGATTACTATATATTATTCCTTTTTACTTGTTTTCTCTGTCTGGCATTCTGTCTGTCTTGCTGTATTTGTAAGAACAATTCGCATGCTGCTTCTTATATTCTCAAACCACAATAATTGTGGTGTATGCGACTGCGTATAGATTGGGGTCAACATTTCTAAGAGCTGTGTGATTACATTTCGGGCTAGTCTTACGCGGTTAACAAATGAAACTGATCAGAAACCGAAATACGAGTAACTGTCACGTTCAGCAAACCTCCCTGCCGCACATCCAGCAACTTTCATCTATTTGATTTGCTGGATGCTTACAAGAAGGTGCTGTAAATCTGTGGAAGATTCGCCTTCCAGGTAGTTTTTATGAATTCAACTATAGTGAGAAAAATCATGCTACCTCCCACCCTTGTGTGCTCAGACATTTGTAACCGAGCAACAAGCATTTTTTTTTTTTCCAATGCAATCAATCTTTCCCTCCCGTTTAAATTATAGTTCACTTTTAAATTTTCTAGATACATTATTTTTTTGGTATGCACCTAGTTATATACACTATGTCATAGAAAAAAGATTGCATTTAGAAAAACAAAAACGACCAACTATTTGAAACAGAGGAAGTAGGTTAATGAAAAACGACCGTCTCGGTTAAGTTTTATGTGTAGTAGTGGTATGATGAGCACCACATAGATAAGTAGTGCCTCAAATTAAAGAAAGAATAATGTTCAGTTCAGCACTCATGGCCCCAGACTCGCGCAATCAGGCCGGCCTCGCATGTAGATGCAGCCCTGTCCAAGACGGACGACCAGATAAAACGGCCCAAGCACGCACGGAACTCTCGATCAAAATCAACCGCGTAACTCACGCCGACAGAAACACATGTTGGATGTGGATGTAGATGTGGATGTGTCTGCTGCTCAAATTTAATAGCAATCGCTTAATCAGGATGGGTAGGCACGCTCTGGCCGGTGTTTAGCTGTAAGTACCCAACCAATCACGGTTCAGAGGTCGCGGCGACCCGACACGCACGCACGTTCTGTGCCGACCGCCGAGTGCCACGTACGTACAGGCGTCTAGAACAGATTAGGCACCACTCTCCGCGGTGCTCACACGTGTACAGTACACCTCGATCTTCTTCCTCTCTGATTACTTCCTTCCTCGACAGTGACATTTTGGCCATTGATCCGGCAAGCTCGCGAGCTATTAAAGCAGAGGAATCACTTGCGCATGTGGGCACAGCCATTGACACTGCAACAACAACCATTGCTACGACTTGCAAAGCTCCAAGGTTGCAAGCTGTGTTCGTCGTTGAATTGACCTCAATCTTTCAGTTCTCCAGTTCTGATCAGACACAATGGTACGTACCCAGCCTCTAGTCGCAAGATTCCCAATCTGAACTCTGCAGGATGACGTATTCAGCAACTGGATGATTGCATTGCAATGCAGGCGAACAACGCGGCGTCGGGCGTGGCAGTGGCTGAGGAGTGCGTGGCACGATTCCAAGAGCTCCGCGGCGGCCGCGCGCACCGGTTCGTGGTGTTCAAGGTCGACGACGCGGTGCAGCGTGTGGTGGTGGACAAGGTGGGCGCCAGGGACGCCGGCTTCGACGACCTCACGGCGAGCCTCCCCGCCGACGACTGCCGCTACGCCGTGTACGACCACGACTTCACCGTCGAGGACGCCACCGCCACCGGGGAGTTGCCGCGCAGCAAGATCTTCTTCGTGGCATGGTCACCGGAGTCGGCGGGCGTGAGGAGCAAGATGGTGTACGCTAGCTCCTGCGAAGGGTTCAGGAAGGAGATCGACGGCGTCCAGGTCGACCTCCAGGCCACCGAGCCCAGTGAGCTGACGCTCGACGTCCTCAATGGCCACGTGACCACGTCTCCTGATCTGATCCTGTGATGATGACGAGTGCTTGCATTTCCGTGGCGTATATGTGTGTGCGTACGGCCTGCAAGGTGTACCGTGTACGGAACTACGGGGGGTGCTTGTAGGCAGCATTGGTGTGTGATGGTGGTATACCGTATATATACATAATAACGAGTCGTTCAACCTTTGTCGTGCTTGGATTGTTTCCTTCATGTAACGTTGCTGCTACGTATACTACACGAATAAAAGTGACGAATTGGTCTTTATATCAAAAGAAAATCGATGAACTGGTCGCTATTTTCACTGAAAAAAATCGGACAGGATCATGATATGTTAAGTACGACGGTTTCGTTTCTCTGTGCGTGCACGTGGTGTCCAGGCTACTGAACAGCGATGTTTTGCGAACACTGTGTCCTGCTTCTACTGCTAATGCTGTGCTCACAGATCAGCGCGCATGATTAGTACTACTGGCTACTGCTTCAAGGACGGCCTGACAGACATCTCACAAGACGCGATGGACGACACGCTAGCAAAGCAGCCGAAAGAAAAGTATAATAATTAACAATTTAATTAAAAGAAAAAGGATAAGGCCGGTGCCACGGCGGCCCACGGGCCCGCGGTCGGTGTCCATCGCCGCTGCCGCTGCTTTCTGTGCTTTTGATTCCCCTGATATTTTCCGTGTCCACTCTTTCTCGTAGAATCCTTTTATTTATTTATTTATTTATTTATTAGCTATATATATATATATATATTCTTTTTTCCAGGATGCTCATTCCGAAATCTTTTTCGCGGAAAAGAAAACGAACAGCTCACGGGAATAATAAAAGGCACAAAAAGAAAGCACAGCGCAATTCAACTGTGCCGTGCACTATGCCACTCCTATCATCAATCAAGTAGGCAAGTAGCACGCACGTTACGTACTCGGCCCACCTCCCCTGGGGCGGCATCGCGACGCGCCGACGTGTCTCCATCGAGGCCGTCCATCTAGCCATCCGACGACCCCGGCCGCTCCGTTCCGTCGCGGGGCAGCCACCCACCCCACCACCCCTGACCCCCCGCGCCGCACCGCACCGCACGGGGGTAACGGGGTGGAATACCCGGCGACCACATCAAAACACGAGGCGTCCCCGCACCGCAGGCAGCAGAGCCCAGCAGCCAGCCAGCCCCCTCCTCTCCTTTTCCCATCCTCGCTTCGCTTGGCTTCCTCGGCGGCGGATTCCTCCTCCTCCACGCACCCTTCCGGCGCGCGACCTCGCCCGAGATGGTAAGCCCCCCTGCTCCCCTCCCCTTCCTCTCCCCCTGCGCGCTCCTGTTACTACACCCCAGATCGGCACGGGGCGTGCTGGTTCCGCGCCTGATTTCGGTCCTTTTTGTTCTCGCGGGGTGGTAGCGTAGCGCTTCGGATCTAGTTGGATTCAGCGGGGATCGCGGCCGCTCGGCTTACTCATGGGCCGATTCGTGGTTTCCTCGGGAGGGAATTCTGATCGGATCATGGGGTGGTGTTCAACTGTTCATGGTTCCGTGTGCTGTGAGGACTCGGGGGGAGACGCTGGGATTCCGCGATCTGTGATTTGGATGGATGTCGGCCGCTTGGTCTAGTGCTACCTTTTGCTGACCGTGGTGCGGTGTGCGGCCGCTTGGATCCGTGGTTGTTTGCACCGTGAAGTGTGGAATCGAGCTGTTTAGATCTAAGCTCTGGGAGATGCCGTGGCGGAGGAATCTCGATTGATCTGTGTCTCTCAGCGCCTGTGTAGCTCTTGTGACTGCAATACATCTGCTAATTTGGCTCTCGACGTCTTAGGGTTGCACCAGCTGCTCCATAATCCTGTTGGTTCTCGTGTGGATCTATTGACTGTAGGTTGCAGACTTGCAGTAGCACACTGGCACTGCCATTCACCAGGAGCTGTACAGTTACGCTGGAATCTCTAGCGATTGCTGGTATTATGCTCTGCTAGTACTCACTAGGTGTCTCCTGAGAAATGCTTCTAGTGGTTTAGAGATTTAGAGAGTCCATGACAACAAGACAATGAGCTGAAATATCTAATATTAGCAGTTTCTGTACTGGTTCAATTGCAGCCTGATTTAGAATGCTGGGGACAGTTGGCGGCTGTGCCATGCAAAATAAAATGTGTGAAAGCAACTGTCTCTTAAATTACGAGTATAGTATGAAACTCAACGTTGTATTTCCAGTTCTTCTCAAAAAAAAAAAAAACGTTGTATTTCCAGTTAACCAAGATTTAACTTGTGGTCGCAGGCAAACGCGAGATCAGGTGTAGCTGTGAATGACGAGTGCATGCTGAAGTTTGGCGAGCTGCAGTCCAAGAGGCTGCACCGCTTCATAACCTACAAGATGGACGACAAGTTCAAGGAGATAGTTGTGGACCAGGTTGGGGATCGCACAACCAGCTACGAGGACTTCACCGCCAGCCTCCCTGAGAATGACTGCCGATACGCAATCTATGATTTCGACTTTGTGACAGCAGAGGATGTCCAGAAGAGCAGGATCTTCTATATCCTATGGTATTGCTTGTGCTCTTGTGTTTGCATCCCTTGTTGCTGTTTTCTGTGAAGCTGCTCACGCATGAGATGTTTTTTGCTTCTGAATTCCAAGGTCCCCAGACTCTGCCAAGGTGAAGAGCAAGATGCTTTACGCAAGCTCAAACCAAAAGTTCAAGAGCGGGCTCAATGGCATTCAGGTGGAGCTCCAGGCTACAGATGCAAGTGAAATCAGCATTGATCAGATCAAGGATCGGGCACGCTAGGCGCACTGCCATCATGTGTTCCATGATCATGCATCATGGACTCGCCTACTACTGTGGATTTGTATGCCATTATAGACTTGGTGCTGTGAAAGACTGCTTGATGATTTGCAGGTTTGTTGCTGTGTAAAAAAGATCCTCATGGCTTCCAGAAGACCATGAAGGTTTGGATCTATCATGTAATTCCTTGTTATCTGCCAATTATGTATGGACTATGGACATGTGTTGCGCCGTTCAACTTACTACAAATAAGTAATCGATATGTTCCCTACTCATGATTCGGTAACAGTTGTCTGGAGAAGCTTAATATGACTTAGAAAATATTAAAAGTGTCACGCTGGCTACACGTCTACTGTGTAGTGTGATGCAAACCACTAGATTCTTGCAACATTTCCAGCCTAGTTCGGTGACACGAACGCCGATTCAGGCACATTTGTCTGGAAGAGATTATGCTGAGTTTCTGTAATTTTTGAAATGTTTGTGTGGCCACGAGCTCGAGGCTTAAGCTTTCTGTGGCCAGTTTATTGTTGTGTATGTGATGCAAATCCCTCGGTTGTTTAACAAAGTTTCCAGAGTTGCATGATGCAAGTTCTGTACTTCTGTGACGTGAGATGGAGGAAAAAAGGTGTTTGGCAAAATTTCCAGTGTTGCATGATGCAAGTTCTTTACTTCTGAGTTCTGAAACGAGATGGGGAAAAAAAGTGGCGTCGCCCGGACTCGAACCGGAGACCTTCAGTGTGTTAGACTGACGTGATAACCAACTACACCACGACACCATGATGCTCTGATTTAGGTTAATCTTCTGAAGTAAGGAACTAATGATTTGACACAATGATAGTTTCTCGCAATGACTTCGCTCCTGCGTGGATGAGATGAGTTTCACTTAGTGGCATGGCTGTCTCATCATGAAGTTATTGTCTTATGCGTATGAATGGCCAGAAGTGGAAGTGACCAATCCCTGCTCGATTGCTCATTTGCCATCTCAACCGTGTGTCGTGCAGCCAATTCCCGGCTCAAGGGCACCCTGATCTCGTTTGACCTCATCTGCTACCAGATAGATGGTAGAGCAGGTGCCAGGTGTGAAACTCTCATGCATCACTTTGTCCAGATCAAACCACCGATGTCGCCATACAAGTTTCACAGTTATAACTCATGACATCACAGCACAGTACAGTGAAACCAAGTATGCAAAATAACTTAACAAGTGCTGAAACACAGCAGAGAATGAGCACAAGAGTTAAACATGATCTGGCAATTTTCACAGGAGCCGTTACCGCACTGTTTGAGCCCACAAAGGGCCATATATCCTGATTAAAAAGGAAAAAGGAGTTTCAGCCGCAACACATCCTACAGAATCGTCCCTCAACTATGCAGAAGAAAAAGTGTTCCAATATTGTCAAACAAATGAAACATCCTGGGTCCTGGTGAAACTCAACCATCAGAACAAAGCGGAGCCCTAGGAAAAAAGCTCTCAGAACCTGCGGAGTCCACGATCGAATATCCTGGCCGACGGGCACTCATAAGACATGTGCCCTCTCCCACCGCATGTGTCGCAGATGATGGTTGCCATGCAGTTGCGGCTGATGTGCCCAGGCTGACCACAGATGCGCACAAGATATCACGGAATGGGCCACCTTGTATATGTATCTCTGAAGCCAGAGTCGTCTTTGGACAGACGCTGGCGACATGACCAGAGACATTGCACAAGTTGCACACCGGGTCGTTCTTGCACTCCCCGAGCTATGTGCCCCGGCTGACGGCAGTTGTTGCAGGCCCGTTCATTGGTGCAGTCAACAGCAATGTGGCCTGATTTAAAACATTTGTTGCATAGCTTAACATTAGCCCCGAAGTAGGGCAATCACGTGCCAAGTGACCTGTCTTGTTGCAGGTGTGGCACAGGGCCTCATTCTTGCACTCACTGGCAATGTGCCCAGACTCTTTGCAGTTCCAGCAAACAGTTTGTGAGGTGCATTCTGCTGCAAAGTGGCTGTAGGAAAAAAAAAGAGTTATGGTCCACGACAAACAAACCTCTGCAGAATGAAATATGGCATCTAGCGGAAATTATTAAAATATACTCTGTACAGTAAATCATAAATGCATTTGATTCCAACAATAATGGAATGATTACAGCTATATTAAGAGTGTTGCTGGTTTATTTTACCCTGGAAGGTTACAGTTATTGCATGTAGGCGCAGATGGGCACTCCTTAGCAAAGTGCCCAGGTCTCCGGCAGTTCTTGCATACAAGATCCCTGCAAAATCATTCGTTTTTTAAAACATTTCATTTTCCAGCCTGGAATATGACTCACATTAAAAAATTAACATTGGCATAACTATGCATTGAGAGCAAGCAATGTTTCCATTTCCATAAGACAAAGCTTATCTAGGTAAAAGATAAGAACAATGTGGGAGTGCTGAGCGCCCCTCTTTCAGTGGTAAACCATGGTGTGTGCCCAAATACTCTGCAACAGCTGTTGGTCTTATGAGGTGCTAGGCTGCTAGCGTGCACCCTAGCAGATGCAATTTCTCAGGGTTCACGAAAAAAAGAAACACACAACATTGTGCATTCTTCAAAAGAACAAGGTGAAGTGAAATGCCTTGTGCCCAGTGGTAGTAGAATAATAGAACCCGTTAGGTGATTAAAAGGTACATTTTGGTAAGGCCAAATATTACACCTATTTTCATGAAGGTGTTTTCAACCTAGCACAATCTCCTCCCCCCCCTCCCCACTCACCTCCTACACACATACGGAGGCTCAGGCGATATGACAGGTGCCAACTTTCAAAACATCTCTTCCTATATAGCAGACATCAGTTCACTCTGATATTAATGAGCGTGCCACTACAGAAGTACAATTCACATGCGAAATGGTTTTGGTTTAGTGTTTGATGAAATAACTCCGTGAACAGTCTATTCTTTTTTCTTAACACAAATAAGCTACTTGATCCTATTTACTAAACATTGTCTCATGCTGAGCTCATTCATGTACCTGACCAATTACAAGAGTGGAAAAAGGAACAGATCATGGAAGCAGACCAAACATTGCTATTTCAAAACAGAACTGGCCTCCACATAACTTGTGGAATTAATAAAAAAGACATGGAAACAAGGACAAATTGTGACATAGAAGCAGCCATTGATTCGTTACTTTATTTATGGCAGAACCATCAGGGATAATGCAGCATTGATCGATCATTTTAATTTAAGCAATGGAGCGAGCTTGGGCATGTATAATAAGCAAACTACAGGGTGGGCGTTAGATAAACTACTGGAGATAAACTCTTGGAGATAAAGAGGGGGAATCTTATGGCTCAAGGTCAGCGCTGATATCGGCATTACAGACTACAGTGAATCACTCATGTAACATATATACACAAATTAGATCTATTTTCAGCATAAGATCAATTGAAAGCAAGTCGTTGAATAAAGACTCAGAAGCATACCTGTAGCCACGCCGTTCTCTGCGACGGTATGGGCTGCGGCTCCTGCTGCGACTGCGACTGCGGCGGGGTGCACGTTCGCTGCGCAACCTATCTCTTCGGCGAGGACTGCGGCTCCTGCTCCTGCTGCGACTGTGGCTCCTACTCCTGCTCCTGCTGTTGCTTCTTGATGAAGTCATCAAAAACGAATCCTAATGTAACGAACTCCAAAAGTAACTTTCAGCAGCTCAGGCTCAGAGCATCTGCAGAAGAAAATGGCTAAATATCACAACTGCTAAATGGAAATAGAAACCGAAATGTTCTTCCCCTCACCTATGTTTTTTTGCAAAACAATCGAATTTAGTCTCTATCTCTATCTCTACCTAATAGTAAAACACCAAAATTTCAGGCGTCAGGCTTAATCACCGATTTCGTCTCGGCCACGGTCGAGAAGTCCCGCGGAAATCCACATAGACCAAATCGAAACCAACATGGACAAGTAGACTGAATCGAATAGGAACATACTGAGCCAAAAATCAAAAGGAAGCAGGCGGTGCGTACAAATCAAATATGTGCGAAGACAAATTACAAACCCTAGGTTCCCCTAACAGATGAGCACGCGAAGACGTCGAGTTTGGCCAGCTGCTTGACCGCCGCGGAGAGAGTCAAGGAGGCCAGCGTGGATGCCGGCACCGGAGGAGAAGAGGAGGCTCAGCACGGGGAACGGGGAGGCCGGCGCTGGGATGGGTGGAGGGTGGCGTCAGGAGGGACGAGTGCTGGCGGCGGCGATGCCGAGCCGCTACGAGCGAGCAATGTAGGAATATGGAAGGCTGCGTCGCGAATATTTGATGGCTTATGCCCTGTTTGGTTTCCATTGTGGGCTCACTAAATTTTAGTTCATCTCTAAATTATTACCAAAAATATAAACCAAAAGAGATTAGTAGTCCTTATAGGGAGTATTCCACTAATTTTTCAAAAGAAGTAAAATGGGAGTGATGGTCATGTGTTGTCCTAGCCGCTAGTCCCAACAATCCAAACACCCACTTGGTTAAGACACAGTACTATTTGTTTCTTTTTTTTTTTTTCTTGCGTCTTGTTTTGGTATTTTTTGCCGGCCTTTGTTAGAAGAAATTTGGAATTTGGTAGTATAAGTTTTGGTAATTTTTCCGATTGAAAATAATTAATCATGATTTTTAAGAAATCAAAGTAGTTTTTTTTAAAAAAGAAAATAGAAAACCCCCAATGAAACAAACTGGCGGGCCAAATTTCTGTTGTTGCAAGCGAGAAATTTTAATATTTGATATGAGTTCACAATCCTGACACTCAATTCGTCCTTTTTAAATTTGACACCGAAACCGCGAATTGTTTTAATTCAAGAGATTCATCTATTTTCTGTCATATTTCTTTTCTTTTGATAATGTTTTCATTTCCCCGGCAAACTGAAAAGGACCAAAGTAGCCTTGGCCTAATAGATCGTATAGATAGAAAAAAATCTTCTGTTTTCGTCATGACTTCACGAAACGGCGAGACGGACACATGGCAACCTTTAGTGGCAACAACAACAACTGCATAACATTTTTGTCCCAAGCTAGTTGAGTTAGAAACACAAAATTGGGCATAAGACAAGAGGCAGAGTTAGAGGTAAACGGAGAAGAAGCAAAGGTTACGGTTCAGACACATTATTTGCTAGTCTCAAGGGCTCCTATCCATAACTAATTTCTTGGTGGTTATTCCATTTCTTGGTGGACCTCTACCTCTACTTTTTACATTATCGACCCGCTTTAAAAGACCACTACGCACCGACGCCTCGAGAGCCCTCTCATTTAGACATGTCCAAACCATCTCAACCGATCTTGAATCAATTTCTCCTCAATTGGTGTCACCCGACTTTTATTCGAATCTCTTAGTTTCCGCACTCTATCCCTTCTTAGTATGCTCGCCAAAAGCAATACAACATACGTATCTCTGCTACACTCGGTTGATGTACATGTCACCTTTTTGTAGGCCAACATTCAACACCGAAAAGCTGGACACCAATTGTTCTATAGAACTTACCTCTTAGCTTATGTGGCACCCTCTTGTCACAAGGACGCCAAAGCTGGACACCACTTCAACCAACCGACCGAAATTCTATGCCTAACATCTTCATCAATGTCGCCATCCTTCTCTAGCATTGATCCTAAATACCGAAAAGTATCTTTCTTGGCCACCACTTGTCCATTGAGGCTAACGTCCCCATCCTTGTGGCCCCATCCTTGTGGCTAGTCGAGTTGAAGTCATACATCATGTACTCGGTCTTGGTCCTACTCAGTCTAAACCCTTTTGACTCTAACGTGTGCCTTCAAAGCTCTAACTTCCTATTAACATCTGCCCTACTCTCGTCAATTAGCATCACATCATCAGCAAAGACCATACACCAAGGGATCTCACCATATATGTCCCTTGTGATCTCATCTATCACCAAAGCAAATAAATAAGAGCTTAATGCTAACCCCTGATGTTCGAACACATCTTTGTACATATCCTTGTTAAGGGTAATGTACTTAGTTGGGACTTCGTGTTTTTCCAAGAATATACTTAGTTGGGACTTCATGTTTTTCCAAGACCCACCACATGACATTTCTCGATACTTTGTTATACGTCGTCTCAAGGTCAATAAAGACCATGCGCAGTCCTTCTACTCCCTACATCTCTCCACCAACTGTCGTTACAAAAGAAAATCACATCCATGGTCGACCTTCCAGGCATGAACCCAAACTGGCTAAAAAAAAAAAAAAAAAGAATCCAAACTGTTTTGGGTCACACTTGTCATTCTTGTTAGGTAATGCTTGATAACCCTCTCTCAGAGCTTCATCATATGGCTCATCAGCTTAATCCCACACTAGCTAATAGAACTTCGAACATCTCCCTTATTCTTAAAGATCAGTATACTTCTCTTCCATTCTTCAGACATCTTGTTTGACCAAAAAATAGGTTAAAAAGCTTAGTTAACCATACTACCGCTCTCGCACTCAGGCATCTCCACACCTCAATGGGGATGTCGTCACGCCCCATCACTTTACCTCCCTTCATCCTCTTCAAAGCCTACAGCAAACACGTTAAGACAGACATCGAAGGGCTCAAATTGAACTGTGAACCAACATTTGCCACACACAGGATTTTATTCATCTGCGCTCATATTGAGAGACAAAGCACTATCATGGCGGTCTGACGAAACCGAGAAGAAATTGCCAAGGAAAACAACACCCTATCATCCTAGCAGCAACACATGTATGTATATACTCAACTGACAATCTAAGATCTATAGGAGAGTAGGTGATTCCATAGCTCTCAGACACTGGGTGGAACGGATGCTGGGTCGTTCATCCCAGCCAGGAACGCGATGAAGATGCACACCATCAGCAAGCCGATTATTGCAGCCCTGATGGCGTTCTCGCAGCTATAAGCTGATGGGATCTCTTCATCGAAGTCGAAGTCTGTGACAGGTGATCCGTCATCAACGCTGACCAACCTAGGCTGGTTCTTGCTCCCTTCCCCTGCCTGCATCACTGAACTATTACAAGGCTTCTCACATTGTGGGCAGCTGCATTTACCGCCCAGAAATGCTGGCACAACCTGCAAGAATTCTGCCAATGTCTTCTTGTACGAATCTCCCTCAAAACGTAACTTCTGCTTTGTAGATGGTTTCAAAACCTGTATAGAATTAAGCTATAAGTAACATGTGATGTTGAAATATACCAGTGAAAAGTTATTAAGTTAAACTGATCCTTTCTACAGATTATTTTAACTTTTAGTCAACCTTGGTTGGTTTGTATCCTGATTAGATTACCAACTTTGGTCCAAAAACAAGTGTTGCAGGTAACTTTTGGCATCAAACAAAAGTTGAAGTTGATAAATTATAAGACTTTTTTGGCTTTTCTAGATACATTTCTTTTGCTATGCACCTAGTTATACACTATGACTAGATATATAGTAAAAAAGAAAAGTATCTAGAAAAGCTAAAACATCTTATAATTTGGAATGGAGGTAATATTAAGTTTCAAATTTTTAAACAGATATGCTCATGAAGGAATCAGATACCAGTTCCACTAATCATCACTGGCCAAACAAGATCATGAAAAACTTATTATTATCTATTTATCTTATCTATACAGCACCGACCGCATGATATCTATATATACAAGATGGAAACAGTTGATAGCAGGTAGATAAAAATACAAAGTGCTATCTTTAAAAATATTTGCACCCATTAGGGTTTGGGATTAAGAGAAGATTGTGCTGTTCATCACCATTCCATGTTACCATATGGAAGTGAAGATTTCATATGTGGCCACTAGATTTTGTAATATCGTTGACAAAGCATCTCCATGAACTGACATACATGCTTAGAACACAGATATTGTGTTGTCAAGAAAACTGCAGATCTTACAATGAATTGACGGTGCATCATCAATAATGGACTTCTAGACATATTAAAAGAACATCAGTTGTAGTTAAAAACTTCAAATATTTTGTCACCTTATAACATAATAGACATGACTAAAGCAGATCGTTTTAAAAATATTCATCACCCAAATAAAACAGGCGAAGTGGATACCCAAGCCAAACCAGCAGCATGAGATGCAAGTAGGGTGTAATAATTATCTTACTTGAAGAAATGTCTGTGCAATAACTCTGACAACTGGAGGAAGTCGGACAACAAACAATACCCCAAGACGATTCGGTAGTTTTTTCTTGAACTACAGTGATAAATGACCTCATCATTTGCATTGGAAATTTGAATGGAGAAATCCCATGGCAGTCCAGCAAAACGGTAATTCTTGAATCTTCTTAGTTGGTCAAATTTACAATACCATGGTCAATTTGAGAAACTGAATTGAAAGACATCAGTGAGATAGTAGCCACTTCTCTTGCAAACAATTAGAGGAAGCAAAAGGTGAAAACAAGTCATAATACCTTCTCCACAGTAAGTAAACTAGGGGAGAGGTGGGGAGCACAACAAAGTCCATATGCTAGTGCGGTTTTGTTATACTATGTCTACTGAGTTACAGGTAAAGTTATCGACTTGAGTTTTGACAGTTACTGTAAGACTTGATCCAAAGAAATGTTTTCAAATAATTCCAATAGACATACCAAAAAAAAAAAAAGAAACAGAGAGAAGGATATGTTTTTGACAATCACTATAATGCTAAATTGAGCCTAAGAGTTCCACTGATAGAAGACATGTTGCTAGCAGAAAAGATCTATTAAAAGAAGCAGATCACTGCAAGCAGGAAAACATTGCCCAACCTACGTGTGAGTTTGACTACCCAGCTCTATACTTTGAGGCCATAATGACATTATCACGTAGAGAATGAAAATCATTAAGAACATAAACAAATCCACAGACAACACAGTTTGAATTACCTACTGCTTGCCCGAAACGGGGTCTATCACAAGGTGGTATGCTGGAGCATGCAAGTCCGAGACGCAATTACTAAACAAGGCGAGAAGCATCGTGTCAAATCCATGCCAAAAGACTAAGTGAGACCATTTATCAAGTTCTTGCAATGTAAGTATGTGAAACGTTTCCCTCCAACGAATTGTCTTCTTAACCGAAGAGAGTAAACTTGATAGGTCACCATTTGCAGCAACATAAAAATCTGCGTAACTCATCTTCAGTAAACCTGAAACATCCATCTAGACTCAGTTGTGTGGAACGAGAATGCTCATTTCAGACATGCGCTAGCTTCCTAATAAAGGCAGCTTGATTTAAAGAAAAAGACTACTGCGTACTGTGGCAATAGCATTCATAAATGAAATGATATTATATATCTTTTCTTCATTTGTAGATAATAGCATTGCAATCATGATCAAAAAGGTTACCAACATAATATAACAACTAGAATTCATTATGAGAACTTAGAAGCTGCATTTATCCTCACACAGATAACATAGACAGTAACATATTCCTGCACTTCTATCAAAGTTCTCTTCTTAAGGATAAACTGATGATTATCATTCTCAAGGACAGTAAAAAAAAAAAAAAGAGCTGCAAAATGTACAATGAACTTTTTGCCTGCTGCATAGTGTTTCAGATCGTAACTCAAGGACAAATACTCCTATAGTTCCAAATATGGCGCACATGAATAGCAAAAGAATATAGCAGAAAGTCACCTCTCGGGCAAAGTGATGCCTTGCTTCTCAAGCTCCCTGAAAAGTAACACAAGCCAGTTCTCTTGCACGATTTCCTTTGTGCCATCAGCAGCATCGCTAAAAACAAGTCAAACCCATTGTGTTATTAAACAAGGCATACTTCTTTTTTTAAGAGTATATTTGGTAGTTAGGGTTGTAAATGAGGTATTGACAAAAGTATCCAGGGAGGTGTCTTTGTGCCCCAAGTCTATGTACTCTATATATATACTGCCCAAAGAGGGCTGATGCAATACATCCAGGCACTACATGCAATCCTTCCAGTTTACACTTTTCACACCACTATCTAATTGCTGTGATAGGATGACAAAAGAACTAGAATAGTATGATATCATGATTCAACAATAACAAACCAGCAAAGCACTTTATAAACTGATATCTATTGGCTTATTTCTCAAGTTTTAACCAACCTTGTGCCAGAAGTTGATGCCACTTCATTTGTTTCAGAAGGTGTCTCAGAATGTTCTGTATTGTTATCTGGTTCATCGTCACGCTTGGAAGACAGCTCACTTACTGTTGTTGTGACTGACAGAAACAACAGTGGCATGGATAGTTTCTGCAGTAGAGAACAAATCATCAATTACTTGGAGATATTTTGGGGAAATATAAAATGCTGTTTTGGAATGTCTTATGCAACCCATTCAAGTATCCAACAATGTATCAAAGAAGGGAAAAGATACAAATGAGACTTGACTGACATCTACAGCGCACTCATCACATGAATTTACCTGGGATGTTACACACAAAGTACATGTTATCTTGTGAAGTGCTGCAATGTACATCAAATAAGACAACAACAACATAGCCTTTTGTCCCAAGCTAGTTGAGGAGGCGACTAGGCATACATCAAATAAGACATGTCCATTTTTTTGTCACTGTCATATTGTCACTGTCATAGAAGTAGTTACATAGCCCTCTTAATGGTGATTATGAGCTAGGTGCCACCACGCCTAGCGCTTACCACATTTTAGGAAAATGTTTTTGATTTCATAATCTGTCTAGAAGCCCAGATGATGTTGCAAGGAGCCCATTGTGCAAAGCACCCAATGCCCCAAACCAAACTCCTAGTCTTACGCCAGCTCTGCCTCTAAGCTTTTTTTATTCTTCATATATTAAACAAGAGTGTGAGCCAGAACATTTCGCTACAGATTAACTATAGAGTATAGACCAGTCATGGTTCAACTTGGCATGGGCTCAAAGGACGGATAAAAATGTTTGTCAAGTCAAGGCTACAAAATGTAAAACATTCAGCGAGTTGAGCAAACGCCTAAAACAATGTTCTTGTTGATGTAGTGTTGAAACTTGAAACTAAAAAAAGGTCGCTAAACTATGCCACAATGGGAAGGAAAATTGAGCATCCTAAGAACCTATTGACAAGATAATGTTGCTCTATCTATGTTAATTTCTAGAGAAAATTGTTCCAGGTCACCGTGTTTGAAACACAAATAAAGTATATAACTTACATCAGAACCGAACATGTCATTAAGATTGTGAGTAAATAAGAAAATGTTGATGTACTACAGTACTATGATCAACTCAGTAGACAGGAGGTAGTAATGTGTAATAAAATAGCATTCCCTCATCTATCTTCCATCTACGTCAAGGAATAATACAATATCTAAGCAAGTGGTATTTATTAAAAGCACTAACTAATTTTGAAAATAAAGAGTATCCATTTTAGAGAGCTTAAGGATCAATTAACCTGAATTCCCTGCACGAGAAATTTGAGTGGTGCCCATCTTTGGATCCAACTAAATGGAGGATACACAAGGATTTGCAATGCTTGAACAGAATTCCATATGAAAGGGCATCTTTTTTAGAAACTCTTCTGACTGCCTCAAGAGCAACGACCTTAATCAGAAATGATGCCACATGACCTATTGAATCCCCACCCAAGATCAGTTGCTTCAAGGCACAATGCGGTTCACACACTTGGGTGAAATGGCCTTTGCTGGAGAAGCAACCAACGTGCCCTGGTACTTTCTGTCATTGCCTGAGGGTTGCAAGTGTTTGCTTGCATTCGCCATTGCTTAGAAGCAGAAGCAGAGACAGTAGACAGGCCCTCACATGTACCACCAGCTTCAGCTATAACAATTCAGGTGCCTCTAGCCACTGCAGAAAGATTATGACAAGGAAATTTATGTCAACATATGAAATGTGTAGCAATAAGCAGACACAAATACGCAATGCATATCAGCAACAGAACTGGCAACCCAGGAAGAACACACCTAACTATGCGGTGACCAAAAGAAACAAGTAATACAAGGTGTCGATTTCAGGCCTAACCCACCAATTTCAATGTCCTAGTATAAACATAGCAGTTGACACGACCTGAACATCGCTCCCTACTCCCTCAGCACAAGGGAAGGGCGGACTTAACGAGGGGAATGGGGTTTTCAGTTAGTTGAGGCCCAATTTATTTGGAAAATAAATAGCAGCTATTATAAACCCACCAGCCACCATCCATCAAACAAATGCTTAGCTAACCACATGGATGGAGGGATTGGAGTATAAATCCCAGCAAGACTGATCTAGATTCGATCACTGATTGGTCATGTCGTATATATACTAAGATCCTATATAGAGCCCCGAAAAAAAAAAAACACTCGTAGGTAGAACAATCCACCATCCCAGCGATCCAGCCGTGCTTCCTTACCCACAAACGAAGAAATCAATCCAAACACACCTGGGCCTCGAAGTGACTCCGGCCTCCGTGCCGCGCCGCGAGAGGAGACGAGGATGAAGACGGCTCCAGGATAGACTCCCCCAGGTGGTCCGCGTCGGCCTGCTCGCTTTAGGGCTGGAATGCCCCCTGCGTCGCGAGGCGCGTGGATCGGGAAACGGGACGGGCGCGGATCTGAGCGAGTGCCGGGGAAGGAAGCGGGAGGAGGAGTGAGGAACACGAACACTCCCGCGTCAGCCGCGGGGGAAGAGGAGAAGAAGAGGGATCCCGTGGGTGGTGGAGGCAGAAGAACAAGACAGAGACAGCTCGCGGTTGAGAAGTGTGCGCTCGTCTCGTGTCCTTCTCCGTGCGTGCTACGCGTGGGCGTGGTGGTTCGTCCGCGGCCACTGTGGCGTGGGCCCAGAGGAGTAGACCAGACGACCGGTGGTGTGGCGGGGTAGAAATTACCCACACAATTGTTTAGATGGACTGTGCAATTTCAGCCCAAGGCCCATGAACGTTGGCCCAAATAAGGACTTGAGTATATATTTCCCTCAACTCTCCCAAGGCCCATTCTCCAAGGGTCAGCGTCCCCCTCTGATGAAATTCATCAAATCATCGTCCCACCTTCCTTGGCTTTGTATTGGGGATTTTAATGAAGTCCTCATCAGAGAGGAGCACGTGGGAGTACAGGAACGAAGTGCAGCACAGATGGCTGCGTTTCGGGAAGCAATTGACGTCTGCGGCTTGATCGATTTGGGTTACACAGGAAGAGCGTGGACTTTTGAAAAGAAGGTCAGTGGTGGCACCTTTTGTCGTGTGCGATTGGATCGTGCGCTGGCAACGTGTGACTGGTTCTCTCGCTTCCCTTCAGCGGGAGTACATCATATGGCGTCGGCGTCATCTGACCATGGGCCTATACTGCTAACCTGGCGAACAGTTGTTGACAGCCAGAGGAAACCGTCTCGATTCAGGTATGAGATGATGTGGGAAGATCACGAGACTTTCCCGTCGACTCTTTCTGAAGCATGGAACCAAGATGGTCTTTGTGAATTCGATGCAGGAGCTCAAATGCAAACTAACAGGAGTGTCGAACCATCTAAATGGGTGGGAACGTCAGAGTTTTGGCGGTGTGAGGAGGGAACTAAGACGACTCAAGGAAGAGCCGGGACAAGTTACAATCGCCCATCGACCGAAGTCCGTCCCCTCGCACACCGAAATAAGATAGTGGAGAAAATAAACGATCTCCACCATAGGGAGGAGGTGATGTGGAGACAAAGATCCGTAATCCAAAGGGCTAGGCTGGCGGTGATAAGAATACAAAGTTCTTTCATCTCCTGCTAGTCGAGGAGGAAAAAAAGAATATGATTAAAACATTAAAGAAGCCAAATGGCGATGTTACTTCGAGGTGAGTGAGTTAGCGGATATGACGGCGTCCCTTTTATAGGAATCTCTATACATCGAAGGAACCAGATGCATGGAAGAAGTGCTTGATGCAGTCCCCCAAGAAAGGTGACAAGAGATGAATGAGGCGCCGACCGCACCTTTTCAGAGATGGAGGTGAAAGTGGCACTTTTTTCAAATGTTTCCAACCAAAGCTCCCTACCGGATGGATTCCCCATTACATTTTTTCCGACATTGGTCTTTATGTGGAAAGGAAATTACCGCGGTTGTTTTTGGGAGTGCTAAGTGGAAGAGATGATCCGCTACTATCAATGATACACTTATTGTCCTCATTCCAAAGGTGGCCAGCCCGGAGGAACTGAGCCAGTTTAGGCCGATCAGCTTGTGCAATGTCATCTATAAGATTGTGTCCAAGGTAGCTGCAAATAGATTGAAGGTTGTCTTGCCTGATATCATTTCAGAGGAGCAATCTGCTTTTGTTCCAGGTAGATTGATAACTGACAACATTATAATCGCTTATGAATGCCCCGCATTTTATGAAGCAAGTCAAACCGGCGGATTTCAGTCTTTGTGCTCAAACTTGATATGAAAAAAGCATACGATAGAGTCGAATGGAACTACCTGAAAGCAATAATGACAAAGTTGGGTTTTAATCAACTTTGGGTGAGTTTGGTGATGAGGTTAGTCTCAACAGTATCTTTCTCTGTCTTATTAAATGGAAATGTGTTGGAGAAGTTCACACCAACTAGAGGAATTCGCCAGGGAGACCCGATCTCTCCATATTTGTTCTTGTTAGCAGCAGAGGGCCTTTCGTGCCTTTTAAAAAATCGTGTTCAGTCATCGAATCTCAAGGGCATTCAAGTGGCGCCATCAGCACCAATGGTGAGCCACTTACTCTTTGCAGATGACAGCCTGCTATTCTTCAGAGCGAATAGGGAAAGCGCGGTGTTGGTGAAGGAAGTACTGAGAGTATACTGTGATGCTTCAGGACAACAGATTAATGAGCAAAAATCCTCGATTCATTTTGCTAAGAAGTGTCAACAGGGAGTCAGAGATGAGATCAAAACAGTCCTCAATGTTCATAATGAAGGTGTTAGTGAAAAATATTTGGGGATGCCGTCAGACGTTGGAGCCTCTTCCAACGGTGCTTTTAAATATTTGAAAGATAGGGTGTGGGCAAGGATCCAAGGCTGGATGGAAATGCAATCTCTCTCTCTCGGGGCAAAGAAGTTCTCATTAAGTCTGTGGTTCAAGCAATTCCCACTTACTCTATGGCATGCTTCAAGTTACCCAGGGGATTATGTAAACACTTAACAAGCTTAGTTCAAAGCTTTTGGTGGGGTAGCAAAGAAGGGAAAAGGAAGACTTGCTGGGTTGCTTGGGATGACATAGTGATGCCAAAGTTTCTTGGAGGTCTAGGCTTTAGAGATTTCGAGCTTTTCAATTTGGCATTGCTCGCCAAGCAAGCATGGCGGGTTTTGCAGGAACCAACTTCGTTGAGTGCAAGAGTATTGAAAGCGGTCTACTTCCCAGATTGTGATTTTTTGAGTGCCAACTTGGGATCTTCACCCTCAAAAATTTGGCGATCCATCTTGGAAGGAAGAGAGACGCTTGAAATGGGTCTTATCAGAAGGATTGGGGATGGCGAATCAACACTAGTCTGGACTGATAATTGGCTACCTGTTGACAGCTTGCGCCGCCCTATTCCTGGTTTGTCCCCTACCCCGCCTATCAAGGTGAGTGAGCTAATTGATCATACAAGAAGGGAGTGGGATCGGCAAAAAGTCCAGCAGTGTTTCACGCAACCGGATGTGGATATCATTCTAAACATTCCGCTGAGTTACAGAATTCAGTCCGATTTCTGGGCTTGGCATCATGAGAAAAACGGTGGCTTCACTGTCAGATCAGCTTATAGAATGCTGAGTTATCACAAGTGTCATCCCAAAATGCTTCAAGATCGGATAGAAAGAAGGAAGAAGAGGAATGGCGCCCTCGTGGCAAGTTAAAGTGCCTTCCAAGGTGAGCATATTTCTATGGCGACTTGCAAAGAGCTCTCTTCCAACAAATCCGATGTCTTGAGTCATCCGGAACATGGCGTAAAATGGCGGATGCTCAATATGCGGGAGAATGACTCATGGAGACATTCTTTGATGGAGTGTTATATGGCCAAATGTGTGTGGGCTCTAGAGAAAGAAGAAGTAGTCGATCATTTGAGCAACACGCAAGAGATTGACGCGAGGGGGTGGATAATGAACTTGTTTGAAACCTTGCCTCACGGAGATGCAGTCAGAGTTGCTGTCACGCTTTGGGCAAATCGATGCACGCAAGACCAAGGCAGCGATCCACGAGAATATCTACCAAAGCCCTCTGTCCATTCATGATTTTGTCAACGGTATTGTGACGAGTTGCATGAGCTCAAAGAAGTAAAGTCTCAAAGCTAGCATTGTCTTGGCGAGCCGAGCAATAAGATGGACACCGCCTCAAGCGGGAGTGGTGAAGATCAACTCGGATGCTGCCCTTTGAAATCTCATGTTTGGTTTTGGAAATTGATGACGACACTTGTGGACTAATCCTTTGCTCTAAGTGGATGATTTGAGAAAGGATTAGGTGGATGACAAGGAGCATGATGATCATGAACATGGACGATGATGATGGACATGATGGATCGTCAAGCTCGGTGATCGGCTTGAAAGGAACCCGGGAGATCAAGGCAAAGGTATATTTGATAGGGTTTTTCCTTTCGGTGATCAAGACACGATAGAGCGTGTGATCACATTATAGGATAGATAGCCGACTATCAAGAGGGGATGCCGCGACAATCCTTGCATGAAGTGCTTCTAGGTCCAATTGACTTGCATATTGCATTTAGAACATGAGAGCACTAACTTCGATCTTGCCTAACTTCTCGACGCGTGCTAACATTGGTGATGACGTGGTCATCTTGGGCGTGTTGGCAACCCATGGCAAGAGGCGAAGCAAGTTTGAAGCAAAGAGCAAAGTGAAGAAACAAATATCCAGGGGTGACCGGACGTGCTCGGCCTCGACCGGGCGCACCGACCGGTGGCTCCGGCCGATCGCGCGTCTGGCGAGCTCTACCGCAGCGCATTTTGGCGGACGCACCGGCCGGAAGCTTTGACGGGGCGCTTCCGGTGGTGACCGGAACTCCCGACCGGGGCGCGTGGAGAAAGCCAACCGAAGTGAGCCCGAAGCTTGTCGGTAGCGGCCGGAAGACCGGCCGGGACCCACGACCGGACCCGGTGGTGGTTCGGTCGGTCGCGCCCGGTCGATCTTATGAGGGCAAATTTTTTAGAGTAACGGCTCCATTTCGAGATGAGCCACATATATACTTGGTTGGCTGGTTCTTTGGGACCCCTCTTGCACATTTGAACACTCTAACTTGCTAGTGAGCTTGTGAGACTCCTCTCCACTCATCTCCTCATCACTAATTCGGATTCTTGGTGAGATTGAGAGAGATAGAAGTGCATTGCTTGCATCGGTTGCATCTAGAAGCACTTCATCCTTGGAGAAGCCGCGGGATTCTTGTTTTCTTGGGAATTTGCCCGGTTCCCTAGCGGCTTGGAGCAAGAGGCGGTGTTGAGCTCAAGTGGAGCTTGTTTGAGGCCACACCGGTGGTGATTGTGAGGGGTCGTTCCTTACCCCATGGGAGATTCGCGAAAAGGAGCACTAGTGGATTGCTCGTGGCTTGTTGGACCCTCTCTTGTGATCGTTTGCTTGAGCGCCCATAGGGGTTTTGGCACCGCCATTAAGCTTAGCACACGTCAAGTGAGTGTGTCGCCACAACGAGGACTTAGCGTCTTGGCAAGCACGTGAACCTCGGTAAAAATCATCGTGTCAATTGTGTGCTTGCTCGTTGGAGATTTCATATTGATCACGGTGATTGGCTTCCACCTCTACACTTCATCGTCGGTATATCGATCACCCTCTCTAGCATTTACTTGATATACTTGTGTAGTTTTGCCTAGGTTGTTTAGTTGCTTATCTTGCTAGAATTGTTAGCTCCTAGTTGGTAAACTAGTTAGAATCGCTTGTTCACCTAGGAGTAATATAGCGACCTAGCATTTGTGTGGACTTAGAGATATTAGAAATATCATCTTTTGCTTGTGGCTTGCATAGATAGATTGTAGCACCGCTCATTTAGCTTCGCCTCCTTATTTACTAATCCGGTGCTTAGTGTTGTTGCAAGAATTTTTAATAGGCTATTCACCCCCCCTCTAGCCATTAGGACCTTGCACCCTTTCAAAAAACTCGGGAAGGGCTTCACTAGCAGCGATAGCAAGGGACCATAGTGGCAGATTCACGGGCGCCTCAGCTCTCGGTGGTGGAGGGGATTACTCGACCCTCGAAGTTGCCGGCTACCGCCTGCAGAGAAGGAATTGATCTTGCGACGCACCTGAACACGAATTCTATTACAATGGCTTCAGATTGTGATAACATAATCGAAGTTTGAAGGGTCCTGGTCTAGGCAATTATGGACAGATTGTCATTGAAATTAAAGAGAGAGCTACGGAATTTCAAGCGGTGAATTTTGTGCATGAGAATAGGAGAATGAATGTAGATGCACATTGTATAGCTAGAAGTTCTTTATTCTTAGAGACAAAGCCACACACGCGTCGGCTCTTTATGTCGCCGCTTGGGCGTTTGTAATCAAGTAACCAACCATGAATAAATAAAAGTGGTTGTTCCTCAAAAAAAAAAAAAAAAAAAAAAAATCCCAAGGCCCATGAACATTGGCCCAAATAAGGAATCAAACTCGGGTATGAACTGGGTATGGATTACCCGTTGGGTAAAAAATACCCGTCGAATACGGGTATGGAATTAAATCGAGTATCCATGTGCTTTCGCGGGTAACCCGACGGGTATGGATTTGGTCTGGCGGGTACAGGTATGGATGCTTAGTATCCATCGGGTTTGTACCCGTTGACATTTCGAGTACTGGATGCTTGGAGGCTGCTGGACGCAGCTGGATTCAACGTGACGTCAAACGAGGACAGAACCCAAATCATCGTCACGCGTCGGCAACGGTGAAGACTATCGAATGGATACTCATATTTGAATTGTAAATTGTAACTTACACTTAAAATGGGTCTCGTATCGGTACTGTTTTGAAGGTTGATACAACATTGTTGGGGACCCATTTTGGGTTTAGGTGCCCTTATGGGTCACATGTTGTGTCACATTTGTTTTAGCTTTTTACCCGTTGCGCTATGTTCCGCAACTACGGCCTTGTTTGGATGCCCCATGAATCATGAAAATTGGTTTGTAAAAGCTAGATTACTAAAGGTTGGATTGTAGAAGCTGAATTGGTACGTTGTTTGGATCCATATAGCTTGGAAAAAGCCTACATAAGTTACTTTCTGTAGAGAAAAAAAAATAATGCCCTCAATTCTTGTTTGTATACCACGGTTGAGAGAGGAATGGTTAGGGACATAATTATCTTTTGATATATCTAGAAGCTAAAAAAGCTAGGTTGGATTAGCCTCCTAGATTATGGAGTCTAGGGTGCTCTAGATTGTAAAAGGTAGGCAAAAGCTGTGACTGGTCGGGACTTCGGGTAGATTCTCGAAGTTGGTTTTTTTATAGTGCATCATGATCTAGATAGATCCTACATTGGAAACCCAGGTTGAGGGCCGTGATTTGGAAAACAAGAACTTACATTCCCTACCCATCCCTTCTCCAGTTCCTCGTCGCTTCATCCCCACTATCATCTTTCCTCCAACCTTAGTGACTCTCTTCGGGTCTGCCTCCTCCTCCTCTGGCTAGATCCACTGGTGGCAGGTGGTCCTGCCGACGACCTCCATGACATGGCTTCCTTCGAGCTGTCGGTGGCCTCCGCAACCCGCCTCTGCCTAGGCAACCGTTGGCCGCCTACAGGACGCCGTCGTAGTTCGAGCTCTCGCCGGCCACCTACATGACACCATCGCTCACTAAGCTCCCAGTCGTGCGCCATAAGCATGCTGCCCCTCTCTCCATATTTAAGGATATATAGGTCATTTTACATTGTGATATAATCTAGCCGAAATAATTAGGACAACCAAATGCATCCAAATCGTGTTTTCTCATACCAGAATGATGTGCTTACATTGTGTATACATATGTACCGTAAGAATGAATTTTTTAATATAATCACCATTTTTATATTTTTGAGGCGTATGCACCCTCTAATCTCTATGTAACTTCGCTCCTAAATGTACACCTATAAATATCTTCGAGATAATTATATGTACAAATAAATCTTGAGAGTGACAAAGGGTACTCCTAACTTGTTGCGCGCATCGTCATGGTGCTCTCCTCCTTAAGCTTGAGCTTCGAGATTTCGATTTCCCAAGATGAAAATTGACCATTCGTTAAGATTTCGAAAATAATAAGGACATTCTTCTCACCAACACTAGTAACAAAAACACACTCGCATGCTCAAAGACACTGTCCTGCTCGCAAAAGAGAGAGAGAGAGACCACTGTCCAAAGAGACCACTGGCGTACGGAATACAGCTTACTCCGCGCGCTCTCTGTCTCTAGCGGCAGCGGCGGCGGTCTTCGTCTGCCCATTTTTTGAGTGACCTCGTCAGGTGCCCATTGCGAGGCCTTCATCTTCGGGGCGTTCGCCGGCCACGAACACCACCAGGTACGCCCACCCCTTCTCTTCCGTTCCGTCTGTACGAACCTGAGCACCCAAACCCTAGCCTAAGCTGTCTGTATTCGGATCTTATTTGATCCGATCCAATCACGAATGTACATATGCTATGACTACAAAACTTCGATTTTTTTAATCGAAAACGCAAAAGATTTGCGCTTTTTGTATTTAAGTAGGATAGTTTTTTTACAAAAGTGCTTATTCGGGGAGGTTAGAATTTTACATTAGATTGCTGCCTCCTCAAATGCAAATACATGCCGATTACTCCCCAAAAGTGCTTGTTCGATTTTGTTTTTTCTACAAAAATTATTGGTTGTGCGCCCACCATCCTGGAATACAGGACATCATGAGTTCATGACCTATAAAATCTGTACTGAAGCACAGTATAAGTCATTCTAAGTGGGGTCTATGCTTAGGGGCTGTTTGGTCTGTTTGGTTCAAAGTCCCTCAACCAAACGGCCCCTTAGTTTTGGCTAAGTTTGTTAAAAAGGAAACCATAACTGGGTTTGATCATATGAGTACATGGTACACCCATGTACTTTACTGGATCCACCTCTGAATCCTGTGTTCCCTTGTCTGATTCGCAGGTGCGTATGTAATGGCCGGCCTGATCAGGTTGCATGCTGGTCCGAGGAGTCTGCCATCAGTTACTCGGTCATCGTGCACTCGAACACCTCTGGCTTTACATGTGGTGGCTCGGTTTCCATGCCCGACATTTCGTTCTGCTAAAATTCGTGAGAGCCGTACTTTACTGGTAGCAGCACTGGATGTATCCAAGGAGGGATCCTCGGCGGTTCTAGGCAATATCCAGCCTTCCAAAGGTTCTTTAATTTTCTTATTGGAAGCCTTCCAGAGACTGTTTTGGATAGTCTACCATGCAGCTGATCGATGTCTGTGTCAGAGTCCTTGACTGTGCTGTAAGTTGTGAGTAACTTGCACATTGCTTGCCTGCATGTTTACAGGGGTTATTGAGACACTACGCAATGCTGATCCAGTATGTTTCGATGTCGATAGCACCGTCATCCTGGATGAGGGTATTGACGAGCTTGCTGATTTCTGTGGGGCAGGGAAAGCTGTTGCTGAATGGACAGCAAAGTAATTCCTCTTCTGTGTAGATTGATTCATCTGGACTGTGGATTTTGGGGGAAGAACTAACCATGGTTTAATATTCTTAGAGCCATGACTGGGACTGTTCCATTTGAGGAGGCGCTGTCAGCCAGGCTGTCTTTAATTAAACCATCTCTCTCCCAGGTGGAGGAGTGCCTGAAGCAGAGGCCACCAAGGTAACCTTGCCTTATTCTAAACTTCATGTTAATCTATATGGTAGCTGGTATTTTGGTCTCCTTGGTTTCCATCCTTTTTTAAAGGTAACCTTGCCTTATTCTAAACTTCATGTTAATCTATATGGTAGCTGGTATTTTAGTGTCCTTGGTTTCCATCCTATTTTAACTATTTGGATTCAGCACCACTGCTATTTACCTTTTGGAAATAATGGGTATGGATGTTTATCCCTTTTCTGTTCCCCCCTTATATGTTACTCTGTATAGAACAGAAAGTGCTTAGTAATGATAATTGATCGACCAGTTTTCAGAAAATGATAATTGATTGACCAAATGTCTCTTTTCACAGGAAGACAAAAAAATGTGTAGTTTCTAGTTATATTTAAAATTTGTACAGACAACCACAGCATTATCGTTTTGGCAAGTTTGCCTTATGCCTTTCGTAGCACTGCTCTAAGATTTTTCTAAATACAGTATAAAACAAAGATAGAATTGACTCAGCATTGTTTTCCCCGCACCGCAACATAATTAAGCACTGTGTTTTTACTTACAAACAAGCATTGTTCATTTTCTTGGTCCAATTTAAAGGATTACCAGTAGCACTACTTTTTTTGTTTGCAGGATTTCTCCTGGAATGGCTGATTTGGTTAAGAAGCTAAAAGCTAATAATATTGATGTATTCCTTGTGTCAGGAGGCTTCCGACAAATGATCAAGGTAGGTCCTGTAATATCGTACCATGGTTCATTTCGGCTGTTTCTTACTCAAATTTGTATGTTCGTTATATTCTAATTGTTGGAGCAAACTTTAGTTCAGTTGTAAATTTGCTGAATATATATACAGTACGAAAGTGATTGCTCACACATATATAATGGGTTATCATATAGTGGCTCAAAATTATCACTTAAATGTTTTCCTTGTTTCCAGCCTGTGGCATATGAGCTTGGTATTCCTCCTGAAAACATTGGCTCAAAATCATCACTTAAATGTTTTCCTTGTTTCCAGCCTGTGGCATTTGAGCTTGGTATTCCTCCTGAAAACATCATTGCAAACCATCTGCTCTTTGGCACTTCGGGGGAGTACGCCGGATTTGATCCCACAGAGCCCACTTCACGCAGTGGGGGTAAAGCAAAAGCAGTGCGGCAAATAAAACAGGTCTAGTTAAACTGTATATCATTTGGTTGCACTCTTTATTTCTGACCATTTTGCTGACCTTTCTTTGTGTTCAGGACCATGGCTACAAGGCAGTCGTTATGATTGGTGATGGCGCAACTGATCTCGAGGTATATGACTGGATAACACCTTTGGAACTTCTATTCTGAATTCCTGACAATAGATATGCATAAGGATGATATTTCTTATTGGGTAAAGGGCAGTTATCGATACTGACTTGATCTTTGTAATGATTTGATTGTTGAGTCATGCAAACCTTTCTCACTATTTGTTTCCACTCAGATCTTGCAACTTTGTTTCTCTTGTTCATGTAGCTTGACATAGAAATAATACGTGACTGAACTTCGGCAAAAATATATTTTTAGCATGATGTAACAAAGATGGGTCAGAGAGTTTGTTTTGCTTAAGGCCTGTTGAAAGAAATTGGTTTAAGGCTATTGACATCGTGCAGCTATTCTTTAGTTCGTGAATATTTCAGAGAAAGATATAACTGAGTGTATGCAGTGCAGCTTAACGGTACCAGACTTTTCTGATATATCAGTTATAGCAATTTAACAATAATGCTTTACCACAATAACATTTATACAGCTAGATTAATTAGCCCATGTCTTTGCAGGCTCGGCAACCTGGCGGGGCAGACTTGTTCTTCTGTTATGCCGGTGTTCAAATGAGGGAGCCAGTCGCAGTTGAAGCTGACTGGGTGGTTTTTGATTTTCAAGAGCTGATCACTAAGTTGTCATAATGATACTTACCGTGGTTTCTGAATCTTGCACTGTACATTTGAAGCTGAAGATTTAACTAGCAATTCTTGGACTTTCAGTGAATTATGGTTGTAAAGTATTTCTTTTTATTTTTTCACTTTAATTTTATGATCCTGACCCACAACTTTTGGAGGTGATGTTCTAAGCAATTGTTGAGTATGTGAGTAATGAATTCCATCACATCCAAGTGTTGAATCGTACCTTTGTTTTTGCAAGCATTGTGGACTTTGTCAAACTAGTGCAGCTTAAAATAATACCAACAATTCTAACCCGAACTTGTGTTTGTTCAGTGCCTTCACTGGATGGACCATTTCAGGTTCCAACTTTGTAACCTGCCAGTTCGTGAAAAAAAAAAAAAAATGCCGCGCAAACGCCTGTAGGCAGAATTCCTGATGGCCCTACGCCACCTCACTACTGCAGAGTACAAAATTCAAAAAAAAAAAAAAAAAACCAGATAAACATCTCATACGGAGCAAAAGGACCTTCTAGGTTAAAAAACAGGTTGAAGCAACTTAAGGGCTGCATTTGCATACAAACAGTACGGAGATTAAGGAGGGGCCGTGTCCTCTTTGGCCTAGCTTTGGGGCATGTTTGGTTTTTTTGCTCACGTGACTTATCTATACCTACTATTAAAGAGAGAAAATTTCTGCCGTTTTTTTTCCACCGCGGTTTTTCTTTCACCCTATCGTATACGAATAGGATTAGTACTCCCTCCGTATCATCATGAGGACGTCCCGGCCAGTTTTGCGTTTTCATGTTTAGAGAACGTTTCGTCCGTCGCGTGCCTTCCGGGGACGAGCTTGCCCCCTGCCTCCTCGATCTCCCCACCACAAGGCGTTGTTGGCTTAAGTACCGCGTGCCCTCGGTTCCGTGTACGCACGAACCTGTGGACGATCGAAACGCGCCCGTCCGGCGGATCGATGTGGGCTTGGCACCTCTGTCCTCGTCGGTTAGTCGCGCGCGCGCATGCATGATCAGACGATCAGAGACGTCAGACTCCAATACTCCGTTTCCGTCAGACTCCAATACTCCGTTAACATACAAGGGTGGGATGGGATTGCCGGATTGGACACGGACGCGGCCTTGGAGTCCTCGTAGCAGCGAGGACTAGGTACAACGCACGGGTGAACGGATCATGTAAATAAGTGAGCCAAACAATATCTAAATAGGTTCTTCGTAAAATTAGATTGTGATTTCAAATTTATGTAAAAATATCAAATATAAATAAATATAAGAACTATTTCTATAATTGTTTTTAATAAGATATTTATTGTTCTCCCGTTGCAACGCACGGGGGCATATTTACTAAGTAAGTCAAAAATTCAAAATAAGTGATTTATTTTGCCAAACAAGATGGACTTATAAGTTATGAGATTTATAAGTCACTTGTAACCATTTTCTCTTCTTTTTTCACCCTCGACTTATAAGTCACTCATTTTCTTTCTTTTTTTTTCCTTGACTTATAGTAAGTCGAGCTACAACCAAACAAGTATGACTTATAAGTCACTGATTTTTAGTCACCCGACTTACAAGTCACCTGACTTATGGAAACCAAACAGGGCCTTTAAGCTCACCGCTACATACCCAATATTGTAATTTTATTCCCTAGTGATAAAAATAAAGTCCTCTCTTTGACGATCGCAAAAAGAGATAAACAGTATACTGGGGAAGTTTTGTCCCGATGCGTGGTATTTTTTTATTGAGTAAGTAAAATTATAGTAAAACAGGAGTATATAGGCCCATTTGCAGCCAGACGAACACTGGTTGGGCCCCACCTATCACGTGGAAAAAGCAAACAGTCAAACAATTACACTCTATGGGCCCCATCTGCAGAAGCTGTAGAGTTCGAACTGGGCTCTGGTTGGGCCACGCTCCTCCCGCAATTCCGGAGGACACCGCGCGGACCCTGTCCCCTGTGTACAAATACCACCACCACATCGGCGCCGCCTCCCACCTGACAACCGCAGCAGCAATCGCCTCTGCTCCAAGCGCCGCCGCGAAAACCCTAACCCTAGCTGCTCTTCTCGTCCAGTCTGAGTTCGCCGCCGCCGCCGCAGCAGCAGCGAGCGATCTACACGCAGCAATGGCGCCGACCAAGGGCGAGGGACCGGCGATCGGCATCGACCTCGGCACGACCTACTCGTGCGTCGGTGTGTGGCAGCACGACCGCGTCGAGATCATCGCCAATGACCAGGGGAACCGCACCACGCCGTCCTACGTCGCCTTCACCGACTCTGAGCGCCTCATCGGTGATGCCGCAAAGAACCAGGTCGCCATGAACCCCATCAACACCGTCTTCGGTAAGCACGCCCCTTCCGTTTCTCTGTTTCTGATGCGAACGGATCCTATCCTTTTCGTAGTAATGCGGGATTTTTATTTGTCTGATGAATCCTTCTGTTGTGCTCGATCGATCTAGTGTGCATTGTTAGTTTTGAACTAAGGTATAATCGAATTGTTGTGTGTGCGTAATGGTGTGTTCAATGCTGCATCTGCACAGATCTGATCCGCAATGCTGTTTCGTTTTCTAGTCTGTTCGGCTAGGTTATAATCAACTGTCCAGGTATTGTTTTATGCTTTAGCGGTTATTGAAGTGTTGTAAATTCATCTTAAAAAGATTTTTATTGCATTGGGCTATGTTTGCTGTAAAAATTCATCTGAAAAGAAAATTATATTGAATTGTACTATGTTCAACACGATGGTTTATCTTTCCGAGTATTTGTTTGTTCACTTGGAGGATTGGTACATAAAAGTATTTTGTTTTAAAATATGCAAACCATGCTGGACAGTATGTTTGTCAAAGTTGCTGCCAATTTGTGGGTCATGCAGAAACTGCTCTTATGCGTTTTATTATACTTACAAAAAAACAGAGTTCTTTTTATCGTTCCGAGTAGTTCTCATGGTGCTTATTTGCTACATTATGGCTCTTTAGGACCTGTTATGACTGCATTTGCGCATTGATGTGGTGTATGGGGACAAATTTATATTTATATTGTTGGATGGTTCTAGGGAGTTTGTACTGTTTAGGAAGGCCATACTTTTAATTAGCCCTTGAACCTAGGTTACTGATGAATTATGTTGGAATATTTGCTGTGTACATAGCGATTACAGTTGGAGTTGTTTCCATACTTTTTATGCATTTTTTGAAATTTTACTTTTTATGCATTTGTGAATGACCAGATTTGTAGCTACCTTTTCTCTGTCTATATATATATATATAAGCATGCGGACCCTGCTGTTGAAGTTAGGTCTATTTCTACTAGGCTTTGATGATCAATTATTGTTTTTTATTATGCCATTTATGTGATACAAAATCAACCAGTTTTCAACATGGACCATTTTATGCTACAAAACCTATTGATATATAGATTGTTGGTCAAAGGCTTTCCTAATGAAATGAAACAGACCTTTTAGATTCAAATGGAGGGAGTATTAAATTAACTTTTATAGTTTTATTATTGGCTTCTGTAATGCTTTAAGCTGTTCATGGTTTTTTTTTGTCATGTTTGATGGTTGAAGTTGCCAATTTGAGTCTGATTGACATGGACATATGGTACTTAAATCGTGTATATATCTTTGATACTATGTATAATAAAAATTATGTTTCACATGTACCCCTGAACCATGTTAAATCCATTCTTTAGGTCACAAGATGGTTATTGTTCATGCATGTTCATTTTAGGTTTGCATATACACATCACACAATTAAAGTACTATACTTGATAATTCGTACATTTGAACTGTTATGAGGCGTAGTTTGAGATCTTATTTTTCAGAAATTATTATAACTGCCATTGCTTCATCATCAGAAACTTAATCCAACAAAGGGTCAAATTCTAATGGTATTTCTTTTGAACAGACACTTATTTTCTGTTGACATTGTCACTAATGTAGCTCTTGTTTCTTTTTTT
Source organism: Hyparrhenia diplandra (assembly GCA_015847255.1). Taxonomy (NCBI): domain Eukaryota; kingdom Viridiplantae; phylum Streptophyta; class Magnoliopsida; order Poales; family Poaceae; genus Hyparrhenia; species Hyparrhenia diplandra. The sequence continues at coordinate 39,339 of JADLZK010004564.1, read as the reverse complement.
TAAAATATCTGTTGGCAAGACTGTAGGTATTTATACATGCAGAGATACTGAACGTAACATCCAAATTATGATTCTAATGGGGGTTCTTTTTATAAAATTATGCAGATGCTAAGCGTCTTATTGGAAGACGGTTCTCTGATGCCGCTGTTCAGAGTGATATTAAGATGTGGCCATACAAGGTTATTTCTGGCCCAGCAGATAAGCCTATGATTGTAGTACAGTACAAGGGTGAGGAGAAGCAGTTCTCAGCTGAGGAAATTTCTTCCATGGTTCTCATCAAAATGCGTGAGATTGCTGAAGCTTACCTTGGATCAACTGTGAAGAATGCTGTGGTCACTGTTCCTGCTTACTTCAATGATTCCCAGAGGCAGGCAACTAAGGATGCTGGCGTTATTGCTGGTCTCAATGTCATGCGTATCATCAATGAGCCAACTGCTGCTGCAATTGCCTACGGTCTTGACAAGAAAGCTACTAGTGTTGGTGAGAAGAATGTCCTTATTTTCGACCTTGGAGGTGGAACTTTTGATGTCTCACTCCTTACTATTGAGGAGGGTATATTTGAGGTGAAGGCCACAGCTGGTGACACCCACCTCGGTGGTGAGGATTTTGACAACCGCTTGGTGAACCACTTTGTCCAGGAGTTCAAGCGGAAAAACAAGAAGGATATCACTGGGAACCCCAGGGCATTGAGAAGGCTTAGGACTTCATGTGAGAGGGCTAAGAGGACACTTTCTTCCACAGCACAGACTACAATTGAAATTGATTCTCTCTATGAGGGCATTGATTTCTACTCCACCATCACAAGAGCCAGGTTTGAGGAACTTAACATGGATCTCTTCAGGAAGTGCATGGAGCCTGTTGAGAAATGCTTGAGGGATGCCAAGATGGATAAGAGCACTATCCATGATGTCGTACTTGTTGGTGGCTCCACTAGGATCCCCAAAGTTCAGCAGCTGCTGCAGGACTTCTTCAATGGAAAGGAACTCTGCAAGAGCATCAATCCGGATGAGGCCGTTGCCTATGGTGCTGCTGTCCAGGCTGCAATCCTTAGCGGGGAGGGCAATGAGAAGGTTCAGGACCTTCTCCTTCTTGATGTGACACCACTGTCTCTTGGTCTTGAGACTGCCGGAGGAGTCATGACTGTGCTTATTCCAAGGAACACCACCATTCCAACCAAGAAGGAGCAGGTCTTCTCCACCTACTCAGACAACCAGCCCGGTGTGCTGATCCAGGTCTATGAAGGCGAGAGGACCCGCACCAGGGACAACAACCTCCTTGGGAAATTTGAGCTTTCTGGAATCCCACCTGCACCTAGGGGCGTCCCTCAGATCACAGTATGCTTTGACATTGATGCCAACGGTATCCTGAATGTCTCTGCAGAAGACAAGACGACTGGCCAGAAGAACAAGATCACTATCACCAATGACAAGGGAAGGCTGAGCAAGGAGGACATTGAGAAGATGGTCCAGGAAGCAGAGAAGTACAAGTCTGAGGATGAGGAGCACAAGAAGAAGGTTGACGCCAAGAACTCCCTGGAGAACTACGCCTACAACATGAGGAACACCATCCAGGATGAGAAGATTGCCTCAAAGCTGTCCGCCGACGACAAGAAGAAGATTGAGGACGCCGTTGAGCAGGCCATCCACTGGCTGGACTGCAACCAGCTTGCCGAGGTGGAAGAGTTTGAGGACAAGATGAAGGAGCTGGAAGGCCTCTGCAACCCCATCATTGCCAAGATGTACCAGGGCGCTGGTGCTGACATGGCTGGTGGAATGGACGATGAGGTCCCTGCTGCTGCTGGCGGTGCTGGCCCCAAGATTGAGGAGGTCGATTAAATTATGGGCACCCCGACCATCATTCTTCGTAGTAGTAAAAGAAGATGATTGCTCTTTCGTTGGTTGTAGCCCCAGGTGGCAATCATACCACTTGGTCTTATAATTAGGTGTACGCTGGTTATGTGCGTGTCTTGAACATTTGCTTTTCAGGGTTGGACCTGTATTGATGCGAAGAGATCATTTTCTATTAAGTATTCTGTTTTACTATTCTACAGTCTACACCGCAGTATCTGTGTATTTTGCTCCCGTTTAAACATATTGAGTCAAGATCAACTTGGCTGCTGTTGCTTGAATGTCGTACTGTCTGCTTGGTTTTTGTCCGTCATGATATCTGTCGGCGAAGCCACTATTGACCGTCGTCGCTAAGTAAACTTTGTGGTCGGCTGCGCTGGACGACGACGCACCGTATGCACACACATCGCTCGACGCATTATGCGTGCGTGATATGGCTGCTGTTACAACGACAACCGAGAGATTTCTCCAACGAAACGAAGAATCCGGCATCCTGGGGAGGTGTCGGCGAAGAAAAGGAAAGTCACATGAAACGGCAGCCATCGATGGATCTCCGGCCGGTGCTGCTTGCTTTCAAATTAATTTCCGATGGATCCCAGGCAGCCATGCATTGCGCGCGCCTTTGGCTTTAATCGATCGATCAGCTCGCGATCGTGATAGTGCAGGGCGAAAGCGGCGTCGCGCCGGCCCGCCTCCGACTCCGATCCTCCCCCACTAGGCTCTCCCTACGCGGCTAAGCAACTAAAGCGCTGGCCGGCCGGCCAGTACCAGTACCAATCATTATCGCCTCCAGCTGCGGCCCCGGCCGGCCGTCGCTTTACTCACCTGGCCGTACGTCCCGCTGCTAGCTGCCGGTCATCCGCGCGTCGGTTGCACGATGGCCGCGGCCCGCCCAGGTAGATGCCGCTGCTGCCGGCCAGGCACCTGCCGCGGCCGGCCGGCGGACCGCGGACACCACACCGTGTGTAAAGAGAGGGAGAACCAAGTAAACTAGTAAAGCGAGCGAGGTGAGGTGAGGTGAGGTGACGAGCCGGCGCTTGCCTTGCCAGTGACTTTGGTTGCCTCCGGCCTCCCGGTGCTGGTGCTGGTGCAGGGTTTTGCTTTCCACCGGCACTTGTTCTGATGGCTTGATTCAGAGCAGGGGCCAGGCGCCGGGGTGGGGAAATTATCGATCGTATAGTATCCATGGCAGTGCATGCGTTGGGGCCAGGCGATCGTCGAGGCCGGCCGGCGCTACCTTAAGCTACGCGTACGACGTACCTTGCTAGCTGCTGCAGGTTCAGTTCAAGCATCCATCGTCCATCGGTCAGTAGCTTAGCTTACTTGGCCGGCCATAGACAAAGCTTTCTGCCTCCGTCGTCATTCTGCCCTGCATGCCGCCTGCTGCTGGTCCTGGTCCTGGTCCATGTATCCATCCATGATTCCATCAATCGACATCTCTGAGATCTGAATCCATCGTTGCGCTATGCCATGAATACCAGTGTATGCGTACGTGCATCTCTCTGAAATCTGCAGCAAGCAGCTTCACTTCACTTCGTTCTCCAGCACCCAGCTTTTCAACCTCACTTCGTTCTCCTGCAATCAGCTTTCCACTTGTATAAATAAATAATTAGTAGTACTCCGTAGTACAGTACTACATATGTGTATCGTCGATCTCTTCGCCTCAAAGGAAACGCAACGATGGAGCGTTCAGGATTTCAGTGCGCGCGGCCGGTTCGGTTCGGTCCAGCTCCAGCCAGCTGCTGCTGCTGCTGCTTCAGGTTGAAATGACCAGTAGTGCGCACACAATCTTCAGTGACCAAAAGCGGTGCAGAATCTTGGACTGCTAAAGCCACTGTCGTCGTCTATCTATACGCGCCTCCAAAGCTGAATCATGAAACCATGTGTAGTAGAGCCACTGCTAGCTGCTGATCATGATTCATGTTATATTCTTCTCTTCTCTCAAATCATATATAAACAAAACATCGTCGGCTGGTGGTTGGCCATCTCTAGCTCGTTTTGGACACTAGCTGCCTGGAGATGGACATGGATTCAAGCTCTGTAGTAGAACCTTGTTCACATCTCCAGCCAGGTGAAAACGAGATGGCCGGCGCTACCTTAAGCTAGCTAGCCTGAAGATAACTAGTTCAGGTGAAAACCGAACCCTGATCTGAAGGCTCGTGCGTTCTGCAGGTAGCAGCTGCAGTACTGGACACTCACCAGAGTCTGCTGCATTCTAGTAGCAGCCAGTACTGTGACCATGGCCTGATCGATGCACTGAATCTCTGAAAGGAGTAAGTAACTCAACTGAATCGAGAACTGACCACTCACCAGTCCCCTTGAATGAATGAGATATAGCTATACTCCTAGCAGCTAGCTCATCAATAAATGGGAAAAGGCCGGCCGGCCGGGTGCACTTGCTACTAGATCCTGCTACGCTGAAAGAACCGAATTGTTATCTTCAGTCTAATCTATCATCTCTATAGCTAATCAATCATAGGCAAAGTACGGAATGTGGGTGTCGTTTCAGGTTTTTGTTTATTTAATTGGTATTATGTAGCTGATGACAAGACAGCCAATTAGGAGAATATAATGATCTAATTATAAGACAGTGAGCACAAATCCCTTATTGTGCTCTCACCATTTGGAGAAAAAAATTATAATGCCTGACACCAGGATTAGATGGATGGATGGGCCGGGAGAATATATGAAAAGATTGCGCCGATTTCTCTTATACTATGGCATGCATGGAAGTCACTTGATTATTTAGTTATCGAAGGACCCGAATAGAATAAGAACCTCGTGATTTGTCCAGATCTTGCATGTACAATTCGAATGTGTAAAGCCCCATCATATATATATATAGTATTCAGATGACATGTTTGCTTAACTCGTTCAACAAAGCGATCGAGGAAAGAAACGATGTCTAGCTTTCATAGATCCATCTACTACTCTACTACTATAGGGCCAGTAGCCTACTACCATTACCATGCTTCAATGCTTGCTTGCGCTGAAATTTCTTCCAAGTACTGTACTTGAGAATTGTGCTAGCGAGTAGCATCAGCATACATAGACATGAGGACAGGTGTGTTCAACTACAGGAGATAGAAGGACTAGTGGCTGCAAATTTGGGATCAATGGCTATGTACTCTCAAACACTGTTCTCTACACCTCTTCTTCCTGGCCGGCCACCTCTACTGTTCATCTGTACATTGCACAAAGACCTGTGTAAGACGTACCACGTACTTTATTGCTTTATCTACCCCTATGTACTTAAAGTTGCCCTACTCATATACTGTACATGCATACTACATGAGAGCACTGTCTACTTGTCTAGCTATACTTGTTAAAACTTTGGTCTTTTGTTGGAGAGAGAGGGAGAAAAGAAAGAGTGTGTGTGTGAGAGAGAGAGAGTAGTAGAACAGGAATTCTCTACACCAAGAGTCTAAAGAGAGTCGTAGCAAGAGTAACTTTACCACTGATTGATCTCTTTCATCAATACGGACATAAAGTTACACCTGCACAAACACTAGAATGACCCCCTGGACTGGGCAACTTGTATTGGTAGGTACCTCATGTTGTTGGTAACCTCTACTCGTAGCTAGCTTCGCATATGAACACTGTTCAAGCCGTCTATCTATGTGCTACTATCTATAGCTAGATAATCAAGCAGGGAAGCATACATGCAAGAAGATCGAAGAAAAGCAAACTACACGCACAACATGACAGCCTTAGCTTCCACACAGTAGCACAGCAGGCATCACCACCTCTTCCTGCTACCCTCAGCTCCTAGGGTTTTGCAACTTTCCTCATGCATAAAACCGGCCCCCTTCCTTCTCTCATCACCCTCCCACTCTCTCTTGCATGCATGCTGCAAGCTACATCCATCCATCCATCTCACTCTCACACATTGCATATCGATCCTTACGAGCTAAGCAATGAAGTCCCTCCCATCCCATATGCATGTTTCACATCCATTATATATATAATGCAAGGCCTCCACTAACACGCCCAAACAAACAAACAAAAAAAAACTAAAGGAGAATGAATGAATGAGCAAACCCCCATTCTCCTTTAATTTTATTCCTCTCGCTTTCGCCCTCCCAACGATGGATCCCATCTCTTTCTTCCCCTAGCTTTAGTTCTTCCTCTCCTGGCACTGGCAGGCCTGGCCCGGGCCTTCTCGCTCTCGTCTTCTTCGTCTTCCGCTGAATAGCCGTCATTCTCCTCTTCCAGTCGTCGCGTGCGGCAGCTAGCAGCGTATAGAGAGCTCGCTAGTGGATGTTATTCTCCGATCCACCTTTATTATCGATGCACCCGGCCCTCCCTCCTCCCCTCTCCCATTCTTGCATGATCCCCTAAAGCGCCTATATACCCTTATCTCACAAAGCAAGAAGAGCTCCCAGTGCTGCGAGGAAGGAACAAACAAACCCAGCCCAGCTGAAAAGAAGCTCTCACTCACAAGTAGCAAAAGATCAAAAGAAATCAATTCTATACCATGGTCTTTTCTTCGGTTCCTGTCTATCTTGATCCACCCAATTGGAACCAGCACCAGCACCAGCCGCAGCAGCAGGTAAAAATTTCGCTCCCCAAATCGTTTCACCTTCTTTTGCGCCCGTGCTTCTTTTCCTTGTTGGCCACCATAGCGAAAACTTCTCCATGAAAAAAGCTAGGCCGGCCGCCGAGAGAGAGTGGGGGACGACGAAATGGAGAGGAAATATTCCTAGGCTCTTTTGCAAAATCTCTCCTCTGCTTGAATATACCAGGCCATCTCTTTTTCGGTTTCATTCGCTCATATCAATTTCGCGCGCCTTTCTTTCTTTCTTCTCTTTAATTTCTGTGCCCCCGCGTGTGTTTGATTTGTAAATGATGCTACTTTCAGCAACAGCAAGCTCACCATGGCCAGCTTCCAAGTGGCGCCGCCGGAGGAGGTGGAGGCGGCGGAATGGACGCGCAGCATGCCCATCACCATCATCATCAGCTGCCGCCGATGCCACCTCCTGGCGGAGCTCTCGCGGCTCCTCGCCCTGACATGGCGGCTGTGGTCGCTGCGAGCGGCGGGGGCGGTGGCGGCGGTGGTGGACCGACTGGCGGCGGCTCCGCTATCCGGCCGGGCTCCATGACCGAGCGGGCCAGGCTCGCCAAGATCCCGCAGCCGGAGCCGGGGCTCAAGTGCCCGCGCTGCGAGTCCACCAACACCAAGTTCTGCTACTTCAACAACTACTCGCTCTCGCAGCCGCGCCACTTCTGCAAGACGTGCCGCCGGTACTGGACGCGCGGCGGCGCGCTCCGGAACGTGCCCGTCGGCGGCGGGTGCCGCCGCAATAAGCGCACCAAGTCGTCCAAGTCCAACTCGTCGTCGGCCGCCTCTGCTTCCGGCGCGGGCGGGACGTCGTCGTCCACCTCGTCCACCGCGACCGGCGGCAGCAGCGCGGGAGGCGCCGCCATCATGCCGCCTCATCAGGGGCACGGGCAGCTGCCGTTCCTGGCCTCGTTGCACCACCCTCTCGCAGGCGGGGATCACTACAACACCGGCGCGTCAAGGTTAGGGTTCCCCGGGCTGAGCTCGCTGGACACCGTGGACTACCACCAGTTCGGCGCCGGCGCCGGCGGCTCTGCCATCGGGCTGGAGCAGTGGCGCCTGCCGCAGATACAGCAGTTCCCCTTCCTAAGCGGCGGCCGCCCCGACGGCATGCCACCGACAATGGCTGGCATTTACCCGTTCGACGTGGAAGGCCACGGCGGGGACGCTTCCGGCTTCGCCGGGCACATGCTGGGCGGCTCCAAGGTGCCCAGCTCAGCTGGGCTGATCACGCAGCTGGCATCGGTGAAGATGGAGGACAACCCAGCGTCCGCGGCGATGGCAAACAGCTCGCCGAGGGAGTTCCTCGGTCTCCCTGGGAACCTCCAATTCTGGGGCGGCGCCAGCAACAACGGCGGTGCAAATGGAAACAATGGAGGAGGCGCTGGCAACGCCGGTGGTGGAGGAGGCGGCGGCAGCGGTGGTGGCGGCGGCGGCGGCGGTGTGGCTCCGGGCAGCAGCTGGGTGGACCTGTCAGGATTTAACTCGGCTTCGTCCGGGAACGTGCTGTGACGCGTCCTCTGATCTCCATGCTGGTTGCTAGCTGCACACAAAAGGTAGCCCTATTTATGCAAAGCCCTGAAGCTTCATTTTAGTCATGGCTTCTGTGAAAAAATTCAACAGAAAAGGAGTTGTGGTGCAAGATTAATAGGGGCTATCTATCTGATAACTATCGTTTGCGATGACGATCGACGGCGGAGAAGGTGAAGTGGTATCTAGAAATGGTAGGCAATCGAAATTAGTTTATGTTATTATTCAGTTCTTCATGTGCTGTTCTTTGTTTCTGCTATGTATCTAGGGGTGCAATTTCTATATTGTTGTCCATTATATTTCAGGTCTATGATATGTAAACTTGTAACGCATGCATGTTGCTAGGTTTACTTACTAGTAGCTTTGGTGTGCAATATATATACTTATGGGAGTACTTGATCAAAGAGATCGAAGAAACTACTGATCGATCAGCCTGTTTCTAGCTACCTTCTTGCATATGAATTTCATCTATTTGACACAGTTTGCAACAATGGATGCTTGTTATTTACTCAATGATTATACGCATGCGTGCTTATTGTGTGTTTGGATGAAGCAGCAATGCATTGGTTTAGCGCATATACATACATATGAATATGATGCACTTGTGGCTAGATCATAGTAATATATAGTATGTGACACTGATGTCTCTACTCTCTCTGCGTCATGAAAGTGAGGCATGGAATCCTTAATTTGAATGCGAGGTAACATATGGCTAGCCAGCTATCATGGTGCATTCAACTGAACATATCATTTGGAAATGAATTAATAAGCAAGGTCGTCATCAGTCCATTGAACAATGCACCATATATAATCAAGATCATCTCTACATACTATATATAGGATTCACATTCATATAAGCATATATAGACAAGTGCAGATATGTATGGCCATTGCTTGTTATGTACGTACGTGTTACTTAGTTATCTTGCACATGCATACTCTCTTGAACCCACAAATTAACATCCACAGCGCTGAACAAAAAAGAAACTATATATACCTACTATATAGTTTTTGATGGAGAGGGACAGCATGCAGGTTTTTCTTGAATGCTTATAAGTAGCTAGTTAGTTGCAAGCTACTTAACACATTTAGTTTACTAATTGAAGCTAAGAAGGCAAACAATGAAACACATGCATGATCCATGGAAGCTCTAAACTACGTCCAGTTCTCCTCTTTTGAGAGATCACATTTCTGATGGCACACAGAGCAAGTGACCCACTTCTCCATGCATGGTCCTCCTAGCTAGCAGAATGAAACGGTGTTGGTTTCTAGGTTTCCATGCACCAATCTCCATTCAAAGCCTTTTTCCACTGCCATTGTAATCATGGCATGCATGCCCCCACAGTGCAGACATGCATGTCCAAGGAATGAATGAATGCATCATGCAGCAGCTGCAATCTCCTTAGTTGTGCACAAAGAATTTGTTCCTATGTTTCTTTTGGTCCTTTCGCGCCATCTTTACCTTTATCCAGCAGCTTCATCGGTTTCGAGGAGTCATTGCACCAGCTTTGCATTTCTAGAGGTTTGAAGCCAACCATGACTGACACCCCATCAAAGTGTGCATCATCCCTGACAGGTTGCCCAGCCTGCCACATCTTATTTCGTTCCCTTGAAACATCCAAAGTTGATGCAATTTTAACATTTTGCTGAGTGAAACCTTCATATTAGATTTAACTAATTTTCTATATACAGATGTTAATATTAGATTCCCGTACATCTAGATACATAACAAACTTGATGTATCAAAAAGTCATTATAATTTGGAACAGAAAGAGTACCATACTATTTGAAGTCACAAATGTTAATGAAATTTTCTATAAATTAATCTGAAGGTACTATATTCCTAGTCCTTTTTCCATATGTTCCTGTCCGTTTTCCATATGTTCCTGTGTTGGGGAGCTGAGCTTACCACCTCTTGCTCTTCTCTGTATTTTTCTAGCTTCAGTGGTCATGGACCTCCCTGCATTGTATGTAGCAAGGAGTTGGAGCAAGACAAAGTTGCGCCAAACATGCCCTCTATACTGACATGCTCGAAACAACAATGTTATCAGAAAATCCATGAATAATATATATACACTAAAAATCCACAAAATAAGACATGACTTTGAGTTGGCACAACCTCTAAAAAAAAACTAGCATTTGTCTCTTAATTTCTCATATAGCACATTGCTTTTAGCAATAAAATCATAACCACAGAAGCCATTACTTTTAAATAATAAAATAACATCAGTTTAAAAACAAAATTTAAACAATGAGGGAGCAATTTTTGGGTAAAATATTATAAATTTATAATAATAAACCATGCATGTTGTGGCAATTTATTTTTTATGGTAAATATACGAAATCATTGGGCATATTTTAGGTTAAATATTTTATAATAAAATGTGGCTGATTTAGAAACATGTTAATTAGATATATCAATGTTGTATAAATAAGTCCACCATAAACCCAAGTATTTAGCATACCCAAGTATTTAGCATACCTTTTCTTTGGGGAGAATCTCTAGATGTATCTTTTTGTACACCTCATGATTAACATGGAGGCACTAAAAGAGTATCTAGTTACCAATCGTACGTATGACAATCTATATCTATATATGATATCAAAGAAGTCCAAACTTCATCCTCATTTTTTTGCATCCAACTCTCCCTAACTACTATGATAGTAAATAGTTTCTTCTGTTTCATTTCTTACTTTACGAACTGATGATCCATGATCATAGGAGTTAGAAAAACTCGCATCTAGTCGATGATCGACACATACTCCCATTCCAGACATTGGGTCGTGTTCTCCGTATCTCGTATCTGACCTAGAATCACGATTCATGCTGATACGAGTTAGAACAACTAATGGCTTGCGATAATACAGAGTCCGGTTCTTATACTGTTTGCTAATAAAGATTTAGTTATTTGTCCAACTTATTCTCATCTTTGTGTTCATTCAATGCAAGGTAATATATAATATGTGGTCTTCAACCAATCATGAGAAACAATCGAGTCCCTACATATATACCCCCCCCTCCCCCCCATCTCTGTCCTAAAATACAAGAAATCCAGGCGATTTTTAGGCAAAATAAGGAGCTTTATCGAGAGAGGGTTAAGGACCCGAATACCTTGTATTTTGTTATAAATTTTGAACCCTAGATCCTTTATATTTCAGAATGGAGGAAGTATATGCCATCATTTGCACTTTCCCCGACATGGTTATGCTTCCTAAGGCCAGTCTTAGTGGTAAATTTCATTGCGTTGTTTGCAAGATAAAGAAACCTGGATGACACTCACACTCTCAATGTAAAGTTTCATTCTAGAGTTTCATAGCAATTACTTTTATGACTCGATAGTTGGTAATCGTGTGAGAGAGTTTCATCTAGATGACGCTCATTTCTTCTTCTCTCTTATCAAATATACACTGACATGTCATCAAAAGTGCGTATATGGCAACCTATTTAATGCAAATGAAACTCGAGACTGGCCTAATTATGAGAGACATGTGCATGCAGTACTGCAATATTATTGCAGATCGAATTTCCGACTGCTCTGTTTCTCTCCCTCTCTAAATACAAGACATTAAGGCAATCTAATTAGTTAATGTGTCATATATTTGAAAATCGAGGGATTAATATATAATCGGTTAAAAATAACTACAAAATTGTGGGCAAAATGCTAGTATATACTACTACTGGTCCTGTTCACGATGGATGATGAGCTGGCAACATGCTATATCATCGTCTTTTGGTTAATTTTGCCTCCGGCCCATTTTTTACAGAGCTTGTACACAGTACGTACCACCAGATCGAGATGCATGTGTGTGTGAGCTAGCTTTTGATGACTATGTACATATATATAGAGCACAGTACACACTGTAGGGAGACGTACGATAGCCAGCTCTTGCAGCTGACTTTGGTTTTCCCTCGCCCTGCCGGCCATATCGATGGTCTACGTACAATGAATTATGGCGACTACAGGCCACAGGCTTTGAGCGATCGAGAGACGACTACAAATTAACTGGCTATGGTATATTACATACATATGCATATATAGTATTTACATGCTACTGCAACATTACATGCATATATATGCAGAATATATATATACTTGCACTATAAAACTTCACGATATTAGTCATCGATCAGATCATCAGCAACTTTATTATTATTATTTTGCCACTTTGCAGTGTGAGAGTACAATAAAAAAGCATGAAGGCTTTGCATTAGACACACATCAACTTCGTTCCGATCGCCCATTGCGATCACTTAATCTGGTTGATCTGATTAAGATACCCGTGCACCAAACGGAGCATAAAATAAAGGAGGGAAAAGGTAAAGTGTTTGCCTGTTTGCACATAGAAATAGTTGCAAGCAAAAGCTCTAGCTGCTGATAGGTATACTAGAAGAAATACAATATAAAGTAAATATACACATCACAGGTATCTATAAAAAGTTTGAATTTGAATTGCACTGGGTTTTAATTTAATAAATAAATTAAAAAAAGCAAAATAAATTTAGTTGGTGTTGTGATGGTGAAAATACAATACTGCCCTAGCTAGCAAATTAAGGCACCTGCTGCTATTAATTTGCATTGCTAATTAACGCATCAAGCATCTCCATCTCGCTCGATTGTTTGTTTACCCGTCGCTGTCGAAGGGAATCTAAGTTTTCGTCTGCTTTTGCGCAGTCCAATGCAGTATTGAGAAATTGGAATGAATATATGTGGATTGACCTATAGCTTTGTTCCTCTGCTGTTGCGTTGCGCGTGGGCGCAACATCGCATGCAACAATACTGACATTTCTTCAGGGAAACTCCTACTCTCATCGGTGTGGCCGTGGGCCTTTCATTACTCGCCCAGCCATCGTCGGAATTTGACAAGAAACAGCCAAAGCACACTGAAACAGCCGAAGCACACTTCACTTGTTTTTTAGAGAGAGAGAGAGAGAGAGATGCATCATCATCATCATCAGCATGGAATGGTAGCCCAGGAGGAGGACAGCAGGTGGTCGGGGGAATCAGATTCCTGTCAGATCGACTGTACTGCAAATCACACGCATAGGCATAGAGGGGATCACAAAAAATGGCAGCTTTAGCTTTATACACGTACGTACACACACCAGCTGCTGCAGGCCCCCTCCTTTTTCCCTTTGGGGTCCTACAAAAGCCGCTCTCAGTCTCTCACTGAGGCAACTTCATACTGAGAGTTAGATTGAACCAAACTTCTTTGAGTTTGATCAAATTTATAAAAATAATAGCAATCAAAATTTATGCATGGCTCTAAATTAATAGGTTATTATCAAAACCTTTTTTTGAGATTTAGTCAAAAAATTTCTTTGTCCCAGGATTTTTTTTTTTTTTTAAGACGGAGAGAGGGTACAACGTTCTCACCTATATGTACACACCCTTAGACAGCAAATTAAATGGATCGAGTGGCCGATGAGTGGTAACTTTCGGATCGATCCTCCTACTCTTTTCATTCCAACAAGCTAAGATAAAGTAGTTTACGATAATGATGGTACGGTAAAGCAACAACAAGGAACAGTAGTTTTCATAGTTACTACTACAATTATTGTATTGTATGCGCCTCTCACTTTCACCCTATCTGATCTCGTTTGGGAGAGGGAGAGGGACACCAAGCTAGACAGAGATTCTGCGTGCTTGGCCTCACGTGTTGCATCACATGCATGAAAACAATCATGCATATGGGAACGCATGCATGGACCAGAAGGCCATGCTACACGACGATTTACATGCAATATTAATTACCTTTGAGATCTAGTAACATTCCCACATACACCTATACTTGCTAGTACAGAACTAAACTATTATATATACCAGTATGTGCTAGATGTATCCGTTTTTATACTGGACAAGACGCCAAGGAATAAGCATGTTCCAAATCGTATATTAGTGAGAGGGAGTAGCTTAGCTTTGATGCTGCCGGCATCCATCACATATATATGCAGAGATCCCAATGCGTGTGCCCAGGAATCTGATTCTCTTTTGGCTCATTATGTAACGTTTGCGAGATGAGATATCGAGTGAGATAGATCTCGATCGAGTATAGTGTGTACAGTCGAGGCATATAGTTGGGAGCACGAGCTTGCTTGTCACTTGCATGCTTCTGATCTTGCTCTTGCCTCTACATATAATTCAGAGAGTTCTAGAGACCTTTCAAGATATGGCATATAAGTACACAACCGACAGGCAATTAATCCTAAAGAGTGAGAGTGATAAGGGATACACTTGCTGCATGTTCAGTGCATGTTAATTTATATTAGAAAACTGGCCTCTACAGCTATCTTTAAATTAAATATACTACAGCAATACTTACCTGCAAGTATAGGACGATCAATATTATTACGTGGCTAGCCTGGCAAATACTAGTGGTGGCAGGTGCTGAAACAATCTTTACAACCGGTATGTAACCCCATTCTCAACAGGATATAGTCCCTCTCCTTAGAGTTTTTGAAAGTTAAACCGTTTCAGAATTAACTAATTTTTAGAGTAAGCCGTTTTTAATTAAGTTTTGACTGAACTTATAGAAGGACATACAAATATTTGTGACACGTCTGGTACCAAATGAGAAAATTATGAGAATATATATAATTTATGATGTGTCCAATGATATAAATTTGATGTCATAAATAATCCTGATGCTCTTTTCTCTATAAAATTTTTCAAACTTTTAAAAATTTTAATTTAAAACAATTCAAAGAACCGATTTATTCAAGAACGAAGGAATTACCAAACCGGGGCTATGCATCTAGTCTAGGAGAAAAAAATTCAAGACACCCTGATTGTGTTTTCTTTGGGCCTTTGAATCCATGACCTACCCGGATGCACAACCCCTCCTTACCATTGCATTCAGCCTACACTATAGTACTAAAGCCATATGGAATCTATTCCATTTCTGCCCCCATCTTAATTACACTACAATAATATAAACATTTTAGACCGTTTAAACTATCTAAACAATATATAAATAGAATCAAATTTAAAAATATATAATTAAATAAATAAACAGTCATTTAATTTACCATTTAGGCCAATTTAAGTGGGTTGTTTCATTATGTTGTTTTCCAAGACAATGAAATTTGGATGAAACTCTCACTCCCAATGCAAAGTTTCATTAATTCTAGAGTTTCAAAGCATTTAATTTCATGACTCATAGATTGTTTGGTACTTTGCGAGATGAATCTTTTGAGCCTAGTTAGCCTATGGTAGGACAATAATTACCAAATACAAACAAAAAGTGCTACAGTTCTTCTCAGCTTCACTTTTCAACATCTAAACACACCCTAGTTGAAATTCATTTCTTCTCTCTTAATACACCGGCATGTCATAAAAAATGCTTATGTGGCAACATATTCATAAACGGATCCGGCCTAACATTCCATTGGTGTCACCTCTACTACACCATAAATTAATTGCACATATGAGTATCAATTTGCAATGGAAATCAGAGAAAATCATTGCTGTCACCTAACAACAATGAATAGTGCTGGATCCATCCCTAAACATATTTAATGAAAATGAAACTCAGATAAAACTCTCACTAAGACTAGCCTTAGTCAATAGGAAGCACTCCCAACTAATTAATACCATTTTCTTCCAACAAAATATTTGATAGAATATGTGTGTACTTTCTAAAACATATGACCTCTACATACATACATACATAAATACATGTTGCTATATAAAACATTTCAATTCCATTTAAACATTGTCTAAATGGTCTAAACGCTAAACAAAGGGTGATCGACATAGTTTATCGTTTAGTGGTTAGGATAACAATAATATAGTGCATGTATACAATGAATGTTCTAGAACTTTTTCTATGAGCTGAAAATTGTATATACTTCATTAGATTAAAAAGTTAGACTCATGAATACTATGCTAAAATTGCTTTAAATTTTCGGACGGAACTGATGAGGATATATCTCTAGACGTGCACCAATAATAACGCTTGATTGAAGCAGTACGTAGACGACAAGGTTGAAGAATTTAAAACATATATATGGACGAGCATATGCATGCATAGGCAGGTAGCAGTTACATCAGGCCGTAGATGTTCAGAGATCGATCGGATACTATTTGTGCACATATATATGTTGGCTGGCTTGGCTGACATGTAGCTACAGCGTGACTACTGCAGCTGCATGCATTTTTTAACTTGGTACGTAGGCCGTCCAGTCATCAACACAAGAAACGATCGATGAACTGCAGGCCAGGGCCATGCATGCACATGTGCAGGCCTCCGATTGGACGTACTACTGTTGTTTATTAACCTGTACGAGTGTACACTGTTGGTGTACTGGTATCTCACGTACATATATGGATGCACACGTACGTGCGTGCCCTGGGATCCAAGTCCACCAAAAAGCAAAATGTGAAACGCAGATCAGTTGCGTCAGGTACGTGCGTGTGATAGCTCTGCTGCCTCGGTAGCTTTTACATGCAGTGACACGCACAAATAAATGTATCACTGTTGCATGATAGTAAATTGCACGAAGTCGGGCGCATGAATGCATGCATGCAGGCAAATCTACACCATGTGAAGCCAAAATGGTTGAACTCCGATCTTTCGAAAAAAAAGACGGCGTGAAACACTGTAGTGTAGTTTCCTTTGAAAAAAAAAAAAAAACTGTAGTGTAGTAGTATAAAAAGACGGTGAACTCAACTGGCTGGATACTCTGCATGCATGCATGCAAATCTCTCCCGTCCAAAGGACGGTGAGAAAAAGCCATCGAGCTGCTGCGACGCCAAGGCATGCAATCCAACACGGCAGAACCGACAGAAGCTGTCGCCCGTCCGTCCGTCCAAGTCCAAGTCCAAGTCCAAGTGTGCGTGCGCGTGCGCGTGCGCGTCCGCACGCCCGGCCAAGGCCATGCACGTCTCCATCAGTCAATAACCGCTCGATCCGTCGCGTCCATGCATGGACACAAGTGAGTGAGTACGTGCACGCACGCAGGCGCGGGCGTGGCAGGCCCCGGCCCCCAGCCAGCCGGCGCGGCGTCGTCTATGACAGTTCAGCGAATGCGTACAGGCCGGTCTCATAAGAGTCGACCCGTCGTCTCGCACGCACCAAGGCAGCAGGCAGGGTGCAGCACTCCGGTGTACTAGTGTGTGGTTTTGGTGTACTAGTGTGTGGTTTTGTCCGGGCTCTCGGGGACTCTTGCTGCGGAGCGACCAGCGGCACGTCTGCTAGGATTCTTATTCCCAGCAGGGCCCCGCCATCATCCGTGTCACGGCCGGTCATCGGCTGGCTACGGACCTCAGTCAGGTTCGCGCAACACGACATCGAGTCACGCATACTTATATATATACTCCATATATGCATTGCCGTCCGCCGACGCATGGTACGTGCTCCGATCGATCCTATGCATTGTCTTGTCCAATGTAATGCATGGGGACGGGCAGGAAGTCCGTGTTCCCGATCGACGCGCGCCGGTCGTGTCGTCGTTAAGCTACCAGACCAGCAGCTTTTGGACCGGTGCGCGCGTACGTGCCCGCTGCCGCCCGGACTATGCCCGCCTACACGTACGGCGTACGTTGCCTGCGCAGTGCGTCCGGTCCGGTCCATGCATAGCATCCGGCGAGCGCGGACCGACGTACGCCGATGGACGCGACGGGGTGTGTGACGTGCGCGCACCGCCGTACGTAAAGGGGACCGACGGGGAGCACAGTATGGCGGCGTACGGCTCGCCGGCCGGGAGCTTTAATTGTCGCTTGCTCGCGCGCACTACTGTTGTTTCATCGTCTCCGTTTCGGCCTGATGCATGCAAACAGTGCGAAATAACAGTGCCTGTGCATGAGTTTTTTTTTTTGACAACATCGTGTGTAAGTTGAAGACACGCACGCACTGTACGTTGCTGCTGGTGTGTGGTGCGTGAGTTGCTGCTCGCTCCTGCGGCAGGAGCTTGCAGATGCGCGCGTCAGATGACTAGTAGACCGGCCGGGCGAGATGGAGACGGGCAATACCGTACGTGCGTAGTAATTCCTCCATCTAAAATAAAGTGGTTTTTTTTCAGATCACTAGTTCAACTACTCGTCTTATTCAAAAAATTATTTAAAACTATAGAATATGAATAGGGGCACTTTTATGGGGAACATATTATAAAGGGATGTTTTTTCCTCCAAATTGACAATTTCTTCCTACCTTAAGGCACTCTCTTGTATAGCTGCAAGTTGGATACCAATGGATACACTCTAGTTCAAAAAAATAATTAAAAATTATTTTCTCTCACCAAAGTTTGAACTACTACTTTATTTGCTAAAATCCATGGATCTCTAACTTCTTCTCTGGCTTCCACACCTCTACTCTCTTGGAGCCTGGGGAAAATAATATCTTCCTACCTTAATTAATAGTGGTGTGACTCAAAATTAAGGTAAGAAGTATTAGATACGAGTACAATTGGAGGGATTTTTTTTTTTTTTTTTTTTTTGCATAAATCTCAGTTTAGACTATAGGATATGGATATGAATAGGGGCACTCTCTTGGAGGTGCTTTTAGATGCCTGAATTTTTTAGGGAGAAGTTTAAAAGACAACCATATGTATTCAACACCATTTTTCTTCATTCTTTGACCATAATTTTCAGTGTTGCGTTCCATGATCCAATATATGGGTGTGCTCGCTCCTCCCCGGTAGCACTACCACTAGCAAACTCGATCTAGCTACACACCACCCCTATCATGCTAAACTCATTTCATTGGTGCCATTACAGTCGACGCCGCTACGTATGCGGGCCCTTTCTCTGCCCACTTGCATTGCTCCCATCATCGTGATATCCATATGGCTCCATGCCGCCCACATATGCTTGGTGTGTTTCCCACGACTTTCTCAGCTATGGTTGGTGATCAAAGGAATCTCATTGGGAGAAACCCTTTGTTATCCCTAAATTTTCATCGCATGAAATCAATGTCATATTTGGGTGACTAAAATCTTGGAGGTGAGAAAATATGTGGGCTAGGCGTAGTTGTAATTTTGACAAATTTATATACTTTCTCTACCATTGTGTGGATGCATACAAGGGCTTCTTGGATTTTTAAGATAAATAAGAGAGAGAGAGAGAGAGAGAGAGAGAGCGCAATATGTTTAGTGCTCTAATTGAAATAGAGAAGTCATATTTGTGAGCAAATGCATCTCCAAGTGTTTCCCTAAAATTAAAATATAGATCTCATTTTTTTCCTCATATTTTTAAAGATCAGGTGAGCAATGGAGCAACTCAAATTTAAGGAAGAACGATGATTTAGGGAACCACTAAATT
This sequence comes from Hyparrhenia diplandra, assembly GCA_015847255.1. Classification (NCBI taxonomy): domain Eukaryota; kingdom Viridiplantae; phylum Streptophyta; class Magnoliopsida; order Poales; family Poaceae; genus Hyparrhenia; species Hyparrhenia diplandra. The sequence continues at coordinate 20,143 of JADLZK010004564.1, read as the reverse complement.
TAGGATGTTTAATAAGAGCATTATTGGAGGACTTTTTTTTGCGTAAATCTTACTGTGGACTATAGGATATTCAATAGGTGCCCTCTGGAAGTTGCTCTTATAATCGATAGCGCTGCAGCCATCAAGTCCGTATACACCACGCCTATCATGCTAAACTTGTTTCATTTCGCCATCACAATCACTATGCGCGCCCACTCTTTCCATAGCTTCCCACTAACATTCTCGATCCTCATCATTGTGATATACTTCCTCCATCCTAATATATAAGACATGACCACTTTTTTCGTGTCCTATAATATAAGGTGTGCTCTCTTTAAATGCACATACATTGATGGAGTGTTGTGAGAGAATTAAATGTGTTGTTGGTCTTTGAATCAGAGGTGGTTACACCTCATATACTAGGACGGAGGGAGTATATATTCATGGTGGCTCCATAGCACCCCAGGCCCCATCCCCACATGGACACTACTTTCGTCGGCTTGGCGTGTTTTCCACGGCTTTCTCATCTGTATATGGCTACTAATCAATGAAATCTCGTTGGGAGAAACCTCGCCATCCTTAAATTCCCATCACTTGAATTCAGTGTCATATTTAGTCGACTAAAATCTAAGAGTCGTGCTAGAGAAAAAAAAAAGGGGCCATACATGTAAATTTGGTATTTTTTTTTTTTTTTTTGTTCAATATTTTGTGAATGCATACCGCTAATAAAGATATTTTACGCTAGGCTAGGTATATAGTCCACCATCTCAAATTGTTAGTCATTTCAAGAATCTTAATTAAAGAGTCATCGTGAAAACATCTCAAGTTTGACCAAATTTATATGATAAAATAATAACATTTAGGATGCCTACTAAGTATCAAACTTTGTTAATTATATTTTTATATTATACCTAATTGATGTCACAAATATTTATAATTCTCTCTACAATTTTGGTAAAACCTGAAATACTTTGACTCTCCAAGATTCTTGAAATGACTTATAATTTGAAATGGAGAGAGTATGTATATATGTAGTCCTGCCAATGCAACACCATATAATATTGGCATTGATATGTAGAGTGATAATTGATGCCAATTAGACAAGAAGAAGCCCTAGGTTGTAAAATTTGTATTTAGAAAAGGCAAAAAGATCATATAATTTGGAACGAAGGGTGTATTATATATATTTGCATGATCCATATCGATTTGATGGATCCATATACACTTGACAAGGAGTAGTTTAATTCGAGAAGCAGCCAGCAATGCAAGATGCGGTGCATGAGACGGCCGGACGCGGATCGGATCGATGGGAATGTATGGTACTAGTACCAGGACGTAGCTTTATGCTCCTGGCTGGCTGGCTGTTGGGTAGTGGCGTCCTTGGTGCGGTGTGGGAGGGATAAGGTCCGCTTTGCTGCCGGCCGTCCCCGTCCCCGTCCCCGTCCCGGTCCTGTCCCTGCCGCGCGCGCGCGGCCCCCTGCTGTCCCTTCGATTTGACCGTGGAATCTCTCTCGGTCGCGGCGCGCACACATCGATCGATCATCACATGCAGCCCATGGCGCTGCCCTGCATGGCCTTTGTCCAGGAGAGGAGTCGTCAAGGGGAAGCCTCCGCCACGCTGCCTTTCTTTCACACACACCAGATTCGGATCGTCCCTGTCTGCCGAGCCTCGATCCCCGCGCGCGCTGCTCACCCGCGACGAGGCCACGAGGGGCCGGGACCGTGTGGATCCTCCACATCGACGACGCGGCTACCTAGCTGCAGCTGTCCGCGGTCCACCTCACCTTTGCCTCTCTTTTCGGTGGTGTCATCATGCATCATATATCTATCGCCGTCTCCGTCGTGGGGTCGCCGCGCGCCGGCCGGCCGGCCGGCTGGCCCGAGGACGGGACATGCATGCATGTGGCCCGTCGCGGCGCCTATCGACGATCATCAGCAGGAATGCCGGAGGCCGGCGACTGTGTACAGCGACACATGCAGACAACATGCCACCAACGCCACGCGCACTACGCGCGCACGTAGCTACCTAGCTGTCGTAGGCTGATGCGACGCCGCGCGCCAGCGACCGTGACGTCGCGGCCGCCGTCAAGCAGTATACCTAGCTATCGATCATGCCTGCCCTCGATCGCTCGATCGTTACGTGCCGTGCCGTGCCGCGCCATCTCGCCACTCGGCAGGATGATCGATCAGCAACGCCATCATCGAGATCGATCGGCAATCTAGGCTAGGTAAGGCCGGCAGGGCGGTCGACTTGGACTCGTCTAAAGCAACAGCAACGTCGTGCAGTTCACACGCGTGACACGCCTCTCCGATGAGCCGGCGTGCGGCGTGCACGCGCCCGCCGTTGCGCACCACCCCCAACGGTTTCCCTTTTGATCCGGCCACTCCGGATAGATGGATGATAGCCGATGGCTCGAGCAAAGCGAACCGTTGGAATTAGTCGAAATTTGAAAAAGGCCAGTGTCGTCTCGGTCTCGATCGAGTCTCCATCAACCGGGCGACCTATCTTATCTACTAGTATCACCCAGCAGCCTGCGACGTGCGGCGCGCGGAACGGACACCACGTCGTGGCGAGCGCGGCATGGGCTAGCTGCTGGTGCGTTTGGGCCAGTGTGCAGACTGCAGACGCGCGCGCCCGGGGACGACGTCGTGGCAGAGATTCTGGCGGCTGTGGCCAGCGTGCTGTGTGCACTGTGCGCAGACTGCACACAGGGCGCGGGCAGGGTGGACGTGGCCAGTGTACGCTTTGGCGTTTGCTGGCTCGCTGGTCGATCAGACGATCACCTGCCTTCACTCTGCAGTGTACGTGACTGTGTGTGGACTGGTGATGGACATGCTGAGGAAAGTGCCAATGCATTCAAGACGAGCCAGTTCGTTTGGAACTGTTTAGGGAAGACCGACATGTCACGTACGTACAGTACACCCATCATGTCGTTTGCTAGAGAACAAGTTCTTCTTCAGCGTTGGGATTGACGACTGAAACTGATCTTTGAATGATCGGGGTCTGTACGTACTCCCTACACTGTGGTTTCTGATAGCAGTTTCTTCACGCAAAACCATTGCATGTGTGGCACAAAATCATCAGAATACAGTCGATTCAGGTTTTCAATCGAGCCGTTTGGCATACTAACTACAGCTGAAAAACCATAGTGCCATACTACTGAAAAGCCAGTATGCGCGATTCTGCCAAAGTCTCTCTCTGAAGTATTCAAAAAAAAAAACATGTGATCATCACAGAAATGGAACACATGTATGTGAAGTAAGGCAAGAGCCCTACTGATGATGGAACAACACACAACTTATACCTCACAAAGCAATAACATTTGTAGTAGTGGAAACACAGGTTCTGTTATTATTAATAATAATAATTAATAATAGAAACTAGGTAACCACAACTGTTGATTATATAGTTTCTGCTAAGTTCCAACTCCTTCACTCATACTCCTATGTCAAGTAGGATAACTTCCTATCATATAACTGGGAACTCCAAATAAACCCTTCTCATCTTAACTGGGAACTCTATGAAATTCTCAGCACAACCACAACACTTCTCACCACCAATCTGTGCCGCTTAACGTCTCGTCTCTACAGACAAGATCAAAAGATGTTAGCTGCACTGTAAGACTATAAATGAGAACAATCAAAATTGCAAGATTGACTAATTACCAACACAACAAGAACAATGCATCAAGCAAAAAATTGCTGGATCAAGCCACTGCACTACAACTCATTGATTCAAGTTGCTACCAACTTTATGGCATTCAATCAAGAGTAGAACCACCGCTATCAGATTTGGACTGGAATAATTCAGCTGTACGTTGGCTCCAAAGTAGTTCCACCTTTCCATTCATCCATATCCTCGAGGATACAAGCGCCTCTCAGACAGCTGTGGTAGCCCCCATCAAGGTGTACCACCACAGTGGTTCTTATGATTGATTGCTTGCCGTATCGAGTAGATAATGACAGGAATTGTGCAGGTTATGTGATGTCAGGAACCAACACGTACACAATGAATGATCTAAGCATCCATTTGTGGTGAAACGTATGGCACCAGTGAAGTGTAGCTGATTAGTTAACCTTTTATACTTTAATTATTTGTTACCTGGCTAACACTTCTTTGTACACGATGATGTCAACTGGATGAGAGGTACCTTGCAGCCAGCCAATCATTTTTTTTTTGTTTCTATGTATGTTAATTATTGCTTCCATAATTACATATGTGATACTAAGTTATGGCCTTTGCAGTTTGACATTTTCTTTGCTCTATGTTAGCAGCTAATATGCACAAAATTCAGAATTTGATGCAAACATTGGTATGACTGCATCTGGCAGCTTAATACTTAACCTTGTCCTTTCTCAAACTAATCAAGACAAGAATCAATGTGGAATCCTGAAAAGAGACATACTACAAACAGGGAAATAAGCCTATAGCATACAGAGCAGAATGGAGAGGCATAGTTGCACTTATGCTATTATCGCCTATTCTTATTGTCCATAAAACTTTGAAAGAGATTATTTGCAAAGCTTCTGTGGCACGGGTTAAGAAAAAAATAAGCGATCAATATGTATATAACTGTTGAGTTCTAGCTAATAAGGTCATGCTACACTTCATCAGACATTAATTGAAGTATAAGAAAAGAACTATGTTCAGAGCGTAGTTTCACCCAACAAATGAGTATTCTTCTAAAAGTAAAATGGATAAACGGCGGCACATTGCACAATTTAAAGACGGCCCTTAACGTTGTAGCTAAAGGATCTTGACAAAGGTGGCCAGCGTTCAACTTGGGGGCAACTTTTAGATAATTGGATCACAACACGTGGTCTAATAGGAAATCTTTTATCTCCGTCACCAAAAGCAGGTTCTTTTTAGAAAATTCAATAATACTTTCTCCAGGTACACAAGAATGAGAAGTATCATACCTCTTCCTCCTAAGAAGATTGATCATCTCTTCATGCTTCTTCTTGGCTCTCTTGTGTGTCCCAAGCTTTCTTTTTGCCACCTTAAGAGCATGCTTGTCCTTACAAACCCTCAGAAGTGCAGTGATGCGCTTCTCATATGGTGCCAATCCAGCAATTTCCCTAATCACACGCCTTACGAAACAGGCCCTCATGGTAGCTTTCTGAAATCCCGCCCAAAAAACAATGTGCTCAGAAAGCTACTAAAGCATAGCGTTTAATGGGCAGTTTCATCACAGATGTGCATTCCACAAACATAGAGTGGAATGTTGCAGTAACTTGTTTAATGAAAGAAGTTGACTTAACAAATTCACAACCAATCTTGCATTTGTTATTCTGTTGGTCTGGTCAACTGCATAATGTAAACGGTGACCAGTGATAGTTTTACATGGCAATAGTGTGACTTGCCAGAAAAATAAACTAGACAAGACAATACATGGGAAATTTCTGGGCTAGCTACTAAGTGATTAGTGCAATATAGTTTTCCTCAACCATGACTGCTGCAATACTTTCATGTCGAAGGCTAAGCTAACAAAACACTTCTCTAAAATAATATTGACTCTGAAGAGACTCTTCTTTCAAGCATTCAAGGAAGAACTTCAAACTATTGCCGAACAATTTCGCACTAGACAGACAAACTTCTGTGTGTGGAACACTTTAGATAGCACTTGCACATCATGTGCAATTTGCAAAGCCAGTATAGTAAATATTCTCATTTCTCAATGCCCAGTAATTTGAGCTTCTGAGTTCATTCATTTTGCTAGCATTCAAGTCTACATGTAGCAACAAATTAATGCTTCAGAAGAAAATTATGAGAAAAACAATACCACCCACGTTGCTAGCATGCATAACACCTATACTTCAGTCAATGAGCAATCCCTACATGGTTCAGAAAATGCATGTCAGGTTAGGTACAACCAAGATTCAGAATTTGCTCAATTCCGTCCTACGAGCAGAAGATAAGGACGCAAACGGCGGCACCAAACCGTCAGACAATACAGCACATAACTATGACAGGGGACGCGAAACACCCATCTACGCAGAAGGAACAGTAAGGATTGAACGATCATTGCAGCATTGATGCTTACTCCTTTGCGGGCGGAAGGGCGAGGCGGGAGCTCGCGCTTGGTGACTATGTGTCCCCTGTTCAGCCCCACGAACAGCCCTGTCTTCGCCGCCGGCGGCGCCATCTTAACCCTAACAACACAATAACCAAGCAAAAACTCCCAATCAGATACTGAAAGATAGTACGCAGCATCCAGATAGCACGGTGCAATTCTACATTACAGGGCTGAGCTCTCGAGGAGAAAATGGCAGCACGACGTAGGTCGGCGGTCACCGGTCAGCGGCCGGCGGTGCGCTCCTTTTCTTTTCTATAAGAAAAAATGTGGCTAGGTTTTGGAAAGGTGGACGCCGGTTAAATAGAAAAGGATTTTTTTAGGGGAATAGAAAAGGAATTATATGGCTGTGCAGGGCCTTTGGGCCCATGGGTTGGTTTTTTTTTTTTGGAAGGCCCATGGGCTGGTGAGGCGCGGCGCGTAGTTATTGGGCTGTATCTGTTGGCATGCGGCCCGTATTATTATTTCGCCTACTGTCACAGCGTGATCGATCTGTCTGCAAACAAAATTGTGACAAGCCCAACGTCAAAGCATGATTCCTCTTCTGTAAAAGAATTCAAACAATATTTCGTCTCTCTTCTGCATGACCATGGTGAAAGTAATGTGAAACCATGTCTCAAACTCCAGGACATACTGTCCTCCACCACCAGTTTTTTTAATCTACGGTCAATATATCAAGCGGGGACTTTTCGTCCTCCCATCGTTCTCCTCAAAGAAATAGGTTGCATTAAATTTATAAATGTTAATATTTTCTCTGAAAACTTTATCAAAACTAGAGAAGTTTAACTTAGGATAGGACAAAGGTTAAGTAAAGTATAATTTAGAATGTTGAGAAAATAACCTGATTCGTGTTAGCGAGGTCGTTGCAAATGCAAACCTGATTTGGGAGCTGAGCAAATTATTACTACTGAACAAGTGGCATTTAGTAATTTTGAGTGAATTAAAAATTCACTTTTTCTAAAAAAAAAAAGATATCTTAACGCAAGTGCTTCTGCCTCCAGCTCGCTGTACCTTAAAAGCAACAGTATATAAAAGTGTTTGCTTGGAACCCAATTCACAACCAGGCGACCGGAATGACGCTCAGCTCATAGTGGGAGAAAAGAGTCTTCGTTTATAGAATCAATATACTTTTAATGTCGAATCGCATAAGACAGAAATAAAGGGAACGCAATAGTGGGAAAGGAAATATAACAAGGAAATGACCCGGCACGATGGGCCTTTCTTTTCGCACTAACAACCAATCGCCCGAAAAAGGACGCATTTCTTACAGGAAAGCACCTGCTCCTGCTTTCCCTTGCTTCAGAATAGTGCTATCTATCGCAAGAAACAAACATTTCAAGATAGCTAAGAACTTGTACACCGTTTCTTTACCAACTGGCAGAGAAAAAAACTATTTATGGAATATGGAAATGTCTGCTCCTTGAAATTGTATACAGCAAGTGGAGGTAGACACGAAATACAATACGCACAACAAAGCTCCATCCAATTATTGGTGTAGCAGCAATCAAGGTCATCAGATCTCTGAATTTAAGAAAGTGCTAAATCCAAGAGATAATGCTTACCCCATGAGTCCTGATTGATTGTGAGTAGGGGCTTGCTACACCAGAGGTCAACTTAGGTTCATTCATGGCACAAAAGTACAGAACCATGGATAACCCATGGTTTCTCACAACAGATAAGGCCGGCAACCTGGCAGTGGCTGCTGAATTGTTCAACAGGGGGTAGCTCTGGAGGGCTACCAGTTAAGACTTAAAAAGGTCAACACCGCAAATGATTTCTGACCAAAGAACCATTTGCGTTTTTTGCATAGAGTCTAGTATTTCAGAATCATAGAAGTCCAACTTTGAATCAGTCTCCCGTGCACATGTAAGATGTAAAGTTACGTATGATATGAAAACAGAGGATGCAAAAAAAGGTCAAAGAAAGTTGACCAATTGGTCGCTATTTTAGTTATTAATAATTGAACAAATCCTCTTTTACATGAACATCTTATACGGCACTGCGTCGGCATGCTCCAGGGGGATCTCATCGTGATTCAACTTGGATGCGCCAAGATCCCAAGCCCACCCAGTGCTTCATTGATATTGTACAGTAGCAGCTGGGAGGAGTGGAGTAGGCCTTGAAGAACATCTCTCTCTATAAGTTTCTTTCTCTAATCTTCTACTAGTACTAGTATGGCTGACCTATTTACACACATGATCTCCAGATCCTGCCCTCCAAAGATATTACAATGACAGATACATCGTCGTGGTATCGCCGACGGTCGCCTTGTGGTATCTCGATCAATTCGTGAAAGTCCATTCCTGCAACCACAAGGCATGTGAAAAAACAAGATCAGTGACCGATCCGAGCTAATTCATCTTGACCTTCCAGAAGTTCAAAAGTTACTGCACAACGACTACCAAACACACACACGATATGACTTCAGTATACCTGCTTTGTTTGCAGCTCTGAAAAGAACTTCCTCCACCAGATGCTGGGCAGGGTCGCCTTCAGGGGTTGTTGCGATGAACATTTCAACCTTAGCAACCGCCTCCTCGTTGGTGAAATATTGGTAAAGCCCGTCTGAAGATAGTATCAAGAATCTGTCCCTCGTGCTGAGCCTATGGTGAAAGAGCGAAGGATTGCACGTGATGTACGGGGATGACCCAACGTAATCTATTCTGAACATCTCCAGCAGCGCGTCATTCCATTTGGGCTGTAAAAGCATAGCAAAGGTTGTAAGTACAGGAAGGAATACAAGAGTAGTATGATACAAGATGAAGCACAGATGATAGAACTTAGTGTTACTGGATGCAAAAGGTCAAAGTTCAGGCATGTTGACTCAACTACCAAGATCATCTGGAAATTTTGGGTGGCTTGGCTTCATGGTTATCGTCACAAGTTTTCATCTTATAAGCTATATCTCACTTCAGTTCCAAGAAAGAGACTGCCCTCTTTCATTGTGTCATGATTGATTTGCAAAAAATGGATTATAGATAATAGTTTTTACTAGAACCGACACTATTTTAGCTTCGTTGGAGAGACGTGCCTCCCTTCAAAGCCACTCCACTCGCTAACTTCCTGGCCACATTTCAGTACTGCACAAGCACATTCTTTGCACTTGGACAGAAGCAAAAGAAACTTCATTTTCTGTGAGAGCAGCTTCCCCTTCACTTCTTCAGACTAGCTGTACACATGGTGGCTCTGAAACTGAAGTAATTTATTCATTCGTTGAAAATTTTGGACATTGTGACGATAAGCTTTTAAGTCAAGGTCAATATAGTCTGTTTCAGTGTAAAATGGACATAATTTCCACTCCAAGGAAATTAGAATTGAAAACGATTTAATCTTTTTTTCAAACTTTGGACCAGTTATACCAGTTCCTGCTTTCCTTTTTTGACTTTTGATTAATCAAGATCTGAATAACTATTTGTTGACCAAGAGCCACAGGCCCACAGCAAAAGTGCCATATTTTGCACCTGATATAGTGAGATTAGACTGTTTCTCTGACCCTAGAAATTTATCCTTCCAATTGCATGATCATAATCATCTAAACAAATTCATTATGTGCAGAACTGATGTAATCAAATATAAACTAACCTGTTTCAAGAAACCAGCTCCAAACGCTCTCGTCACCTTAAGCGAGCCCTTCACACGGTCCTTGGAGATTGCGGACGGGTCATCAGGATGCTCGTTCCGTATTCTGCAGACTTCCTGTAACACATACCTTATGAGTTACTGTAAGATCAGATAATCAAAAGAACAATCACTGGATCACTCGAATCAAACTGTGAATCATCAATTCAGTTACCTCTCGCACTGACGTGCTATGTTCTGATGTAAGCTGCACAGCTGACAAGAGCGGAGTGCCATCCCCAACCAATCCATCGAATGAACCCTCACTGATCTGCTCAAGATCAACACTGTCCATTGTTCCCAGGACAGCCCGGCTGTCGCCTACATTCATGAGGTACATGTCCTCCCCTTTCATAAGCATGGCTAGAACGCAAGAGCCCATAAGCGCAAGCTCCGGGAACTCGCCGACCATCTTATCGGCGACGTCCAGGTAGGCCTCCTCGGTCTTGCGAAGCGCGCGTGCAAGCGCCTTAAGCACGGCGAGGTGATCGTTCTCGCTGCTGCTCCGAGGAGGGCGCTGAGTTGGCGGCTTCAGGCTGGAGCAGTCGCGCTCCCACTCGCACTTCCACCGCCGTTGGTCATCATCGGCGCCGCGCGGGGTCTTGATCGGCGGGCGCGGCGGCGGTTGGCGGGCTGGTCCTGGTGATCTGAGGCCGTGGTGCTGGTCGGCTGGTCGGGATGCGTGTCGCGCTGCTCCTCCTGCTCGCACTGATCCCAGAGCAGGCCGCGGAGCTCGCGGTGCACGGCGGCGTAGAGATGGGAGACGAGGAAGTCCGTGGCGTCGGGACCGTTGAAGCCGTCGTAGATGCCGACGAACACCCAGCCCCGCTCCTCGGACACCACGATGTGGACGCGGTCCTCCCCGGCCTTCCCCTGCGCCCACTGCAGCCCAGCGGAGCCGGCGCCACAGGCGGCGGCGGCCGCCGCCGCGTCAGGCAAACCGATATCCAAGGAATCATGGAACTTCTCCGCCCGCGCGAGAAGCGCGCGGGTAAAATTCCGCAGGCGGCGGCCGCCGTGCGAGAGACTCCGGCGGAGCGCGGGCACGGCGCCTCCCATGCGGCCGGATGGGCGGCGCCAGGGAGCGGGCCGGACATGAGCGCGGCGTCGAGGGGGCCTGAGAGAAATCCCCTCTCGATGGGCCCGGAGAGGAAGCCGCCCCCGGCGGGCGCGCAGATGGGCCCCGACGGGAACCTCGGGACCGGCTGCAGCGGCACGGCGGCGAAGGACTCGGAGCTCTCGAACCCGGACGAGGCAGCGGCGGCGGACGAGGCCGTGGAGTCGTCCGGCAGCAGGAGGAGAACGGAGGTGGAGAGCGGCGTGGAGACGTTGGCGCTGAGCGCGGCCCCGGAGATGGCCCGGAACGTGGTGGCCTCCTCGGCCGCGGCGGCCGCCTTGGCGTCGGCGACCAGGTCGTCGTCCGCGGAGAAGGGCACGAGCACCTTGTCCGGGCGGACGTAGCAGAAGGAGTGGCCGAGTCCCTCGTCGTAGGCAGGGTCGGAGGGGAGCGCGGCAGGCGCCACGTGGCGGCGGCGGCCGGCGGCGCCGCCCGCGCAGCAGAAGCAGGCGAGGGAGTTCCCCATGGCGGGACCGGGACGGGGAGCCGGAGGAGCAGGGGAGAGGGGAGCGGAGCGGAGAGCTGCGGATGGGGGAGGGTTGGGTGGTTATAATGGGAGGGGCATTAGCTACGCTCTAGCCGCGGAGGAGAGTTGACTTGTGGGAGGAGGAAGGAGGAGAGTGGGTGGGGTTGAAATGCTCGAATAATTTAAGCTGGTTTCCACCTCTAGGCGTTGACTCGTGTGGGCGTCCGAGCCCGCCAGGCAGCTGGTGGAGCCCGCCCGCTCGCCCAGGTCCGCTGCGTCGTCGTGGGGGGCGGGACCCGCTCGCGCCTCGGTGCGGAAACCTGATGCAACCTTCTGCGTCCGCGTCCGCGTCCGCGTCCGTGTGGCCGCCTGTGAGGCTGCGGTGCGGGCGGCCTGAGGCTGAGGTGAGCCGCCCCCTTTGCCTTTGCTGCTGCTCCTTGTTTCTGTCGACATACCACGGATCGGCTGAGAAAAAAGAAAAAAAAAAAGTATGTTTCTTTTTCGCTGTTGGGGTTTTGTCACAAACCAGATTGATCTGGCGTGACACACGGCCTGGCGCGCCGGGCGGTAGCGGCGGCGGGGCGCGCCGGCCGGGCAAATGGGTGGCGGCGGCGTGGCTTGGCGCTGGGGAGGGGGCGGCGGCGCTAGCGGAGGGAGGGGGCGGCGTGAGGAGAGGGAGAGAGAGTTGGGATAAATTTTCTTTATTGCTTGTTACCCTAAAAAATTACAGACTCCTTACTTTTATAGCCATGCTAGTGGGACAAGCAATCTCTCTAAAAGGTTTCCTTATAGATTGGAATACCTTTTTACAAAGATATCCTATTTATTTTACGTCTTCTTTATAGATGGAATATTCCCTTGCACACCAAAAATCTTAAGATAATCATAATGAATTTCCTCCTTTATTTTTGAATTAATTCTTTGAAGAATCCGCCGAAAGGGAGGCGGAGGCGGCGGCGGCCGCCGGCCCCCCTCGGGCCTCGTGGGCCTGTCCTCCCCGGCCCTATTACCTGGTCATGACCGTTTTTATTTTGTCCTTTATTTACGACTATCCTAGTCTCACCAGCTGCTTCCTTGTGCACGGTTCAAACTAGGTGAACTCATAATTTTTAAGTCGACAATCCGTATTTGTTCCTATTGATGCATATAGCGGGGATATATAATACATTCTTTTACTAGCAGGAGGCTATGGATATAAAAAACCAAAACAACTTGATCGATTAAACAAAAAAACAAATAAAATAGAGTACTCAATAAGATACATGCCCGGCAAATTAACCGAAGTTGTTCGGTTAATTTTGGTTGATTTAATACTATTACGTGAGAGAGAATAAGTTTAAACAACATGAATCAAGACAAGCGAACAGGTTCATTCTGTTCATTCTTTCTCGAGGCTTTAAAAAATCCTTACGATGCCAAGAACAACTAAATCATCTAATTTTGAGGAAATATTCGTCAGTACACATATGATTGTCAACCATCAAGGTAGTAGTCAAATTACTTGCATGTTATAAACTCTGATCCGCTATCACCATCATACCCATGTGTGCCTAGGCATCATCACTTTGATTTAGTAACCTTTGGTTCATGGGTGAACCGTGGGAAAAACAAAAGGAATCCAATCCTCCTGATTTGCTTGACGTCGCGTGCCCTTTGACGATGCTTGTTCTAAGAACATGCTTCAAATGCTACGACATTGTTGATCCATAAGAACAACCCTTAGTTTGCTTTTAATCACACTAGACACTGATAAGCCCTTTGTAGCACACTCCAAGGAGGGACAAAAGTTTGTTTCTTTATTCAATAAATTTTAGAGGGGGCTCGTGCCCCCCCCCTCGTGTTCTACAAATGGCGTGAGAAAAAATGTCTTCGGTCTTAAGCAAGAAGAAGCTAGGTTGTGTTTAAATGGCCAAATTTTGGCAAACCTTTTCAAGATTTTCCATCACATCGAATTTTTGGCTCATACATAAAGCATCAAATGTAGGTAAACGAAATAACTAATTGAACAATTTGAATATATTTTACGAGACAAATCTTTTAAGGCTAGTTAGGCCATAGTAGTAGGACAATATTGCCACAAACAAACGAAAGTGTTACGGTGCTTTTCAGCTTTGGCCTTGTTTAGATGAACCCCAAATTCAAAATGTTAGAATTTTAACTCTTGTAGCGCTTTTGTTTGTATTTGGTAAATATTGTCCAATCATTTTCTAACTAGGCTCGAAAAGATTAGTCTCATGATTTACAACCAAATTATACAATTAGTTATTTTTTTACGCATATTTTTGCTCCGTGCATGTGTCCCAAGATAGTGAGAGGGAAAAACTTGGAACTTTGAAGGAAACTAAACAATGCCTTATTTTTAGCATCCGAACACAGCCGTAAGCATTGTTTAGTTCCCTTCAAAGTTTCAAGTTTTTCACTCTCTCTCCATCAATCAATTTAAGGACACATGCATGGAGCAAAAAATGTAGGTAAAAAAATAACTAATTGCATAGTTTGGTTGTAAATCACAAGGCTAATTCTTTTTAGTCTAGTTAATCTATGATTAGATAATATTTTACTAATTACTCACTCCAAAGTTGGTATTAGAAGTCGCTTAGGACAACGACACGCTCTCCAAAACACAACTTTGACCACTTGTTATTATAAAAATATTTATGTAAATGTGATATATGTATACTTTTATCAAATTATTTTTTAACACAAATCTATTCATATAATTTTCACATTTACAAACTCAACAACTTAAAAGTTATTAATGATTTATATTCACAATGTTTGACCCAAACTTTGTCCAAAAACGACTTCTAATATCAACCCTGGAGGGAGTACAAGCGAAAGTGCTACGAGAATTCGAATTCTAGCATTTAAATTTTGGGTGTAACTAAGGCTCTAGTCGATTTGGAGCTTGAGAAATTGTTGGATTTATTCAATAAATCATTAAATCTATGGTATTTAATTATGGATATTATTTGCACAAGAATGGAAGTTGAAAGGGTTTAAATTATTGAGTTTTTGGCTGGCTCACGTGAGGTAGTGCATGCCTCTTGACATGCCAACGTGAGATGGACTTTGACCTTTGGTTTGCCCAAGTGAGGTGACGGAGTCCCTTCACTTTCAACTTGTCTCTTGACTTATCCTTCGTGGAGAGATATAAGGAAGAGCACATCCATCATTTGTGCTGATTTTGAGAGAACCACCGAAACCACTGCTCAGCCGCAAGGAAGTCATCTCCATCTCGTGACTCTGCGGCGCACGGAGGAGCGAGAGGGCGGTGCCTCCGAAGCCCTTGCCGCTCGAGACCTTGCACGGGGGATCGGCAATTAGGTTTTTTGGGAGCGCCTCACGCGACCGCCCAATCCATCACGCCATCGCCCGTAGCCGCCGCCGTCTTCTTCCTCGAGCACCGGTGGATTTCTTCATCTTCATCTTCTTCTCGGTGGAGAGATCGTCTTCATCTCCTACGACATGACGATTGAAGTTGGACAAGGGTCCGGATCCTCGGAGCGCATGGGAGGGTATGTTCGGTTAATCTCCTCTCTCGCTTTTCGCTGCCGCAGTTTCTGAATGTTTCAATAGTTCATCTCTGTTGTTTCACATACCGCCATGAGTCCTTCGTTTCATCAGTTACTGTTATGTTGTTTCGTGAGTTGCCCGATGCTTGTTGCTTGCTAATAATATGCCATGCCCGAATGTTTCGGTTACTCATTATTGTTGTTTCATATGCAACCGTCTTTATGTTTCTATAGTTCGCTTTGTTGTTTCACATGCTATCTTGTGTTTGTTGCTGTTATAAAATATATGTCACACTTTACTGTTATGCTACATGTGTCATGCTTTTATGCTTTTGATATATACATGATTAGTCGCCACATGTTCCATATTTTAATGGATATATTTGACATCATGCTTTCAATGATTAAATGTCTTTTATATGTCGTCATCATAATGTTAATTTATGGAATTAAAATGACATGGAAATTGCCTAATTATCTAACAATCCAAAAATCTAATTCTAGGCATTTTTATGTCAGAGGTTTTGCTACTGTGTTAAGGCCTGATCCTTTTGATGGAAAAAACTTCTTGATGTGGAAAGCTAAGATGGAATTGTGGCTTACTCGCAATGTCTTGTTATCATGTCACGAGGGCAAGCCCGATAACTTGTCTCCTACGGGAGGAGGCTAAGTTTAAGGTCGATGACAACCTCTTCGAGGTGTAGTGATAAGTGCACTTGATGCAAAATTCCGAAAAAGCTATATCATCCTTCCTAAAGGGGAAAGAGTCGTAGGATGCACTTGTTGAAAAGTTTGGAGTTACCGATCTTTGTTAGTGAGTTGTATCTCATGGAGCAATTTGTATGACTACAAGATGGTTGAGAACCGATCCAGTAGTGGAACAGACTCAAGAGTTTCATGCACTAGCTAAGGAACTCGAGCTTTTCCCTTTGTCCTTTGCCTGACAAGTTTGTGGCTGGCGATATAATCGCCAAGTTACCACCTTCTTGGAAGGACTTTGCTACCTCTCTCAAACACAAGAGGCAGGAGTTCAATGTGGAAGAGCTCATAGGCACTCTTGATGTAGAGGAGAGAGCTAGAGCAAAGGACAATGGGAAAGGTGTTGAGACCTCTACTGCTAATGTGGTGTAGAAGAGAAACTTCGAGATTCCGCAAGTTTAACAAGAAGAAAAACCAAAACAAGCAAGAGAACTCAAACAAGCCTGTTCAAAACAAAGACAAATTTTAAAAGAAGAACAACAACAATAAGGGAAAGGGAGGATGCTTTGTCTCGTGGGCGCTGATCGGCATTGGGCAAGAGAATGCCCCGATAAGTTCACGCAGACAAGAAATCAAAGAAATGTTGTTACTATTGAAACCGGAGATGGAACATCCGGGTATGGTAATTCTTTACCATTTGTTCTTTCAGTTTGTAATTCACCTGAGTGGTGGATGGACAGTGGTGCAAACATTCATGTGTGTGCTGATGTGTCTTTGTTTTCTTCCTACCAGGTCGGGAGGTCTGGCGCCTTGTTGATGGGGAATGGGTCGCGTGCTCATGTTCTTGGTGTTGGTATGGTCATTCCGAAGTTTACTTGGGGAAGACGGTGCCATTGAAGAACGTGCAGCATGTGCCCTCCATAAAGAAGAATCTTGTTAGTGCATCTTTGTTATGTCGAGATGGCTACAAAGTTGTTCTTGAGTCAAATAAATGTGTTGTGTCGAGACATGGTTCTTTTGTTGGTAAAGGATATGATTGCGGTGGCTTATTCCGCTTATCACCGCATGATGTGTGTAATAAAATGGTGAATTTCGCTGATATTTCTCGATGAGTCGATTTATGGCATTCACGTTTTTGTCATGCAAGTTTTGGCCGCCTTATGCGGTTGGCAAATCTGAATTTAATTCCTAAATTTAACTTGGTCAAAAAGTCTAAGTGCCATGTGTGTGTTGAATCAAAACAACCCCGCAAGCCTCACAAGGTCGCTTTGAGGCGAGGAATCCGGCACCTCTAGAACTTGTTCACTCGATTTATGTGAGATGAACGGAATCTTGACCAAAGGCGGTAAAAGATACTTCCTCACTTTTATAGATGACTCCACCCGCTTTTGCTATGTGTATCTCTTAAAGTCAAAAGATGAAGCGTTTAATTATTTTAAGACCTATAAAGCTGAAGTTGAGAATCAACTTGAGAGGAAAATAAAACGGTTAAGGTCCGATCGAGGTGGAGAATACTTCTCTAATATTTTTGATGAGTTCTCAAGCGTGGAACATGGCATTGTTCATGAGAGGACACCGCCATTCTCACCACAATCCAATGGGATTGCCGAAAGAAAAACCGCACTCTAACCGATTTGGTGAATGCCATGTTGAGTACAAAGGGATTATCCAAGGAATGGTGGGTGAGGCGATTTTGACAAAATTTTGTCATGTCCCGAACGAGTTCCAACAAAGAACAAAGAGATCACACCATTTGAGGAATGGGAAAAGAGAAGACTAAATCTCTCATATCAAGCAAGACTTGGGGTTGTTTGGCTAAAGTGAATGTGCCAATCAACAAGAAGCGTAAACTTGGGCCTAAAACCGTTGATTGTGTTTTTCTTGGTTATTTCTTTCAAAAGACCGGATATAGGTTCTTAATCATAAAATCGATGTGCCCTTGATATGTATGTTGATACAATCATGGAATCAAGAGACGCTACATTCTTTAAGAATGAATTTCCAATGAAGAATACACCTAGTGAAACAAGTCATGAGACTATAATTCCCCATGAGCATGCACTGTCTAATCCTATAGATCATGCTGAGGATTCTCATGTGCACATCCCTGAGGAGGATAACACTAGTCACTCGAAAGAGCAAGAGACAGAGGGTCGCGAAATCCTTTGGTGATGACTTTATAGTGTACCTTGTGGAAGACACACCAACCACCATTAGAGAGGCATATTCTTCTCCTGATGCTGACTTGTGGAAGGAAGTGAAAGGTCCCTTGTGGTTTTTGGTAATTTAGTGTCAACATTAGGTGGACTAATAATGTGTGATTGAGATAATACACAGGAGATTAGTTCACATATGATGATGCAATGGAGGAGCTTTATTGCATATGAGACATGACATGGAGTCATGTGACCAAGGTGGTGAAGATCAAGACAAGGCTTGGCTTGATGGACCGGTTGCAAGTGTGAAGGGCAAGTCGAGGCAGTGAAGCGATGGACCGCGAGGCGGTGAAGCTTGGGCAAGATTTGGCGCCGACGGACCGACGCAACGGTGAAGAGCAAGTGAGGTCAAGATCGATGGACCAATAGTGTCACGTGATGATATGAAGTGGATCATATCATTCGGTGATCATGTTGGTGCATGTGTTGCATCGGCACTTGAAGATGGAGCGGAATGGAAATGCGCAAGGCAAAGGTATAACCTATAGGGCATTTCATTTCGCCGGTCATTGGTGCTTAGAGAAGTTTATGACCGGATTTAGGATAGATGGCCGTACTATCAAGAGGGGCAAACTTGTTTGCATATCGGTCATCTAGTGCCACTTGAGCGATCTAACTTTGCGATGTGTTAGGATCGAAAGTGGCGTGGTAAGAGCAAGAGAAAATCCTTTAAAAATGATTGTGAAAATGCTAACACACATGCACATGGTGATGTACACTTGGTGGTGTTGGCATATTTGCAAAGGAGAAGTTGTTCGGTGTTTCTCGCACACTTGGACTGCTCTTAGAGTGGAATACTGCTTTGATCCATTGTGAGTTTGATCAAGTAACCATGTGGGTTGTGTAGCCCTCGAGTAAGCTTTCCATAGAGTCCAAGATCATCGAAAACGGAGTTCGGATGAAGGAGATATCGCCGTTTTACCGAAAGCAAAGCTGGTTCGATTGACGCGTGACCGGACGCACGATGGCGCGGACCGGACGCACCGACCGGAGGCTCCGGCCAAGGCGTCCGCAGAGCTCTGCAGCCTGAATTTTGTCGGACGCGTCGGCCGACGCTTATGACCGGGACTCGTGACCGGACTCGTCGGGTGAGTCCTGGCCGGCTACGGGCCGCCGCCCGGTAGTTTGTGGTTTTGGACCCCAACGGCTCTATTTGGCTTGGGGGCTATAAATAGAGGTTGTGGTCGGCCATGGCTGGTGCTTAGCACCTTGGGGACTTTGTGTCCATGCTTGAGAGTGCTTGAGAGCCCTCCCACTCACATATGCTTGATATCGTTCATCCGATTGAGTGAGAGATCGATTTCTAGTGCGCGCGCTGAGAGATCGCATTAAATGGGCACTAGGTGATCGTGTTGCAAGCCTGTGTGCTTGTTTCTTCTGGAGGTTGCCACCTCCTAGACGGCTTGGTGGCAAGAGACTTCGTGAAGCACGCAGCGAAGCTTGTCGGTGCTCAAGAAGAGATTGTGAGAGGTTCGTGCTCACCTCGCGGGGATCGTGAAGAGCAACTCTAGTGGAGCGTGTCATTGAGCTACCACACTTGTGTGTGGGTTCACACGGTACCCTCCGAGGGATTGGCTAGAGGACTCACACCGTGTGAGGGACTCGATCGAGCTCCCACCGTGGGATTTGCACCGCCATTAAGCTTGAGAATCATCACCGGCGATTCGCCAAAACCGTGGAACCACTAAAGTGTTGGTCGACACAACGAGGAGTAGGGGGAAGTTGGCAAGCTTTCCGAGACCTCGGTAAAAATCACCGGTGTCATCTTGTGTCCACACTTCCGGTGGTTTGCAATCTCTTCGTCACAAGCTTTTTCTTATATTCATATATATATAGTGCTTGTGTTTTGAGTAGTGTAGTTGTATCTATCTAGCTTGTGTAGCTTGTTTAGTTACTTTGCTTAGCTTGTGTAGCTAGGTAATTTGAGCCTTTGGGTTAGGCGTGTGTTGCCTTGTCCATTGTGCATCTAGTGAGCTTAGGAGCTTTGTGCTTGTGCTTACTAGATTTGTGTAGGAGCTCACCCGTGCTTGAAGTACTAGTGCTTAGGTTTGTGTGACCTTGCATTAGAATTGATTAGGAGCTCAAGCTAGGCTTGCCACCTCACTCTTCTTGTGTAGGATCTTTTTTGAGGTGATTTAGAGTCTTAATTAGAGGGGGGTGAAGTCTTGGCTAGACCGATAAGTTTAATTCCGCAATTGTATTCGGTTAGCCTTTGCAATTAGTTTTAGAAGGGACTATTCACCCCCTTCTAGTCCCCATCTCGACCCTTCGAAGCGCAAGGGAGTGAGATGGATTCTATTATGTCTAATGGAACGTGGGAGGTCGTTGACCGCCCTTATGGTTGTCAACCTATAGGTTGCAAATGGATCTTCAAGAAAAAGCTTAGGCCTGATGGTACTATCGAGAGGTACAAGTGTAGGATCCGATGGAAGCCTAGAGGGGGGTGAATAGGCTTAACC
>JADLZK010004563.1:0-13164 GCA_015847255.1 Hyparrhenia diplandra | reverse complement strand
GATTTGCGGGACTTAACAGTAAAAATCAGCAGAGATGACGCGGCATGTCGACGAACGCGAACGCAATCCAACCTCAAACAAGTCTAGAAGGCTTGATTAATCCTGACGTGAACTAACTTCGGAACCAAGAAATACATCATCTAGAAGACCTGAACACGCGACGCACGATTCGGACCCGCAGGGGAGCCCCCGGGCCGATCGCCCAATAGTTAGGGCCGATCGGCTGCCCCCCGACTGGCGCCGCTTCGAAGCTTCCTCCTCCACCGCTTCTAAGACTCGATCTAAACCGAAGATTTTGAGTCGGCTTGATCCGAGGGGCGACGTAGAAGTGCGGATTGATTCAAGGTTAATACCACATCACGGTATGAAGATGGAGAGACAGATTTAAGACCGATATATTAGGGACCCCTAGACCCCCTTCTTAGATCATCAAGTTCTATAACAAAGATATTTCTAATTAAAATACCAAGTCATATTCAACGCCAGAGAAACATCGCTTTCGAAGAGTAGCAATCAAGATTAGAACTAGTAGGAAGGGGAGAAATCCGCCCGGATCGCCGGAGGCCAGCCAAGATCAGGCCTCGCTCTTGTAAGTTCTTTTCATTGTAAGTAGTTTTCAAGTTCCGCACACATGCTTAATATGAAATATCTTGATCATGTTTATATTCGAGATTATTTGTTCTAGTATTTACTTTAATTACACATTTAGCATAGTTGAATTACTCGTTATGTTCATGCATGGATTCAGATAGCCATCATCTAGATCGGAAGGTGAGTGGTAGAGATGATGTAATCATGGTGATTAGATCTATTTACCTGCGCTTGCACCCTATGTGCCGGGTCGGTGGGTAGATCGTGGTGGTGACAGCATCATTGAGTCCTTGCAATCCACCCCCGTATGTAGGCCTAGCGGATGTTAGATTTTTTGTTGTTCTAAGTTTCCGCCTTAGTCTTCACGGATTCTCGCCCTCATGTCCGATTTAATTAGTCTTTCTTCGATGATTGTTATTTGTATTGCATAATTAGGTAGATCCTAACATTTAGTTTAGAGTTACATATTGAGTTTCTAATGCTAGCTAGCCTATGAATTGCTATCGTCCATTGTTAGACACTTTCTCAAACCAACGGATTTTCTGGTCAAATCGCTTATCTAGAACTTTATCATTATCTTTACTATGAACTTTGATCCTTGCTTAAGTAATTGATGAGATTAATGCTGATGTCTTGCACATGAGAGATGGTTAGATTTAAGATCTATGCTTAGTTAATTCAAGATAAATGACTTCTTTCCCTCGTGGTAGAATATAAAATTCAAGACCCGGTTATTACCCCGTTAAAATGCTATAATGGTATATATTCATATCTCTGTATACTTTTGCGGATACCCAGTTATAATTGTTCATTTTACTTATTAAGAAGTTATCAAGGCATAGTAATGCAATATTATATTCCCTTGCATATTAGTAGTTTAACTATAGGGATGACAACCTTTCGCATATGCTATGAACTCGAATGAATATTTCTTTTTAGTTTTATCTGAAGCAACATCCGATATTCTTTCTAGATGCCATTACTAGTTAGTGACATTAGAAATACCAACAATGACATGCTCAAGAAGCCATGCCAGAACCATAGCTACCCTGGCCAAGCATACCCCTGGGAGTGCAAGAGGGTACGCCAACATTTCGCCAAGCTCTCAAGGCCATCCCCGAGGGTGAGGAGGAAGAGGCTCCCCGAGGGTGGCGCCAAGGGGCAACGAGGAGTTCCCGAAGGTGAATAATCGCCCATGATCTTCGGCGGCAGCACCAGCAACATGTCCGCGGCGGGCAAATAAGAAGAAGGAGCCGCCGGAGGTCTATGCCACGGAAAGCCGCAACCCCGCGAAGTCGCGCAAGGGTCGGACCAGGCTATCACCTTCGACTACCGGATCACCCCCAGCACATCCCGAACTCCGGGCTTATCCACCCGGTGGTGGATCCCATCATCGCCAACACCGGCTCACCAAAGTCCTAATGGACGAGGGAGCAGCCCCAACCTCATCTATTTAAGAAAACCCTCGACCTCCCCGGGGTAGACAGTTCAAGATCCGCCCTTGGGCTGTGATTCAATGGCGTCGCCCCCGTAAGCAGCTAAAGCCCCTCGGGCAGATCGACTTACCGATCGCTCTTCGTGACCCTCAACTTCAGGCAAGAGACTCACATTTGAGATCCTTTGGGGTCCGCGTACTTACCACGCGACTCCTCTAAGCGGCCCTCGCACGCCAAGTTCATGGCTGTCCCCGAACTACACGCACCTCAAGCTCAAGATGCCAGGGCCGAAGGGTGTCATCACGACTGGCCCCCTCGCACCATCATGCATAATGAAAAGCGATGTGGAAAGCGGGAGTATGCCGAGGCACCGCCATTGCCGAGGCACCTATCGCCGGCGCGGAGAAGCTTTGACGAAATCACGACGAGCATGAGGCCAAGCGCCGCGCTTGAGTTTCGAGCCCTCCGGCACCAAGAAGATCCCACTTTATCCTTAAGAACCCGAAGGAGCCGGGGCTGACCATCGCCTGACCTCGATCCGAAATAGGAAGCCGCGTTCGTCGACTTCCTCCGCGAATGCCAAGACGCTTATGGGGACCCTCGGACATGCCGGGCATACCTTGGTGGGATGTCGCCGAAAGCACTCCCCTTTGACATCCGGCCGGCTCAAAGCCGTAGCCATGCAACGCTTGGCGCCGCTTTTGATGACGCCAAGCGAAGATCATCGGCAGGAGATCCACAAGCTAATGGAGGCCGGATTCATAAAAGAAGTATTCCACCCCGAGTGGTTAGCTAATCCTGTATTAGTAGAGAAAAAGAATGGGAAATGGCGGATGTGTGTGGACTACACTAGTCTCAACAAAGCATGTCCGGAAGTTCCTTTCCTTTGCCTCGAATCGACCAAATTGTCGACTCCACCGCTGGATGTGAAACATTGTCCTTTCTTGACGCCAGGATTCCGCTATCACCGTATCAAAATGAAAGAGTCCGTCCAGCTCGCGACTTGCTCATAACACCCTTCGGGATGTATTGCTATTTCACCATGTTCTTTCGGCCGAGGAACGCTGGGCAAACATACCAGCGCATGCAAATCATCTTCGGGAACTCATTGAAGGATCGTGGAGGCCTACGCTTCGATTTGCTACATAGTGGTCAAATCCAAGAAAAACGTCGGACCTCGTGGGCTTAATTCGGGAAACCTTCGAGTGCCTAAAACAAGAAGGGAGTCAAGCTCCAACCCCGAAAATGCGTGATTCGGGGTCCCCGAGGGATGCCGGGTTTTTTTATCGCCTCTCAACGAGGCATCGGGCAAAACCCGACCAAGGTTGACGAATCACCAAGATGGGTCCGATCCAAGATCTCAAGGAGTATGTATGTCATGGGGCTGCCCGGGCTTCATTAAGGTGTTCATCTCACGCCTCGGGAGAAGGGCTTGCCCCTCTATAGGCTTCAAAGAAGTCCGGAACGCTTGCTCGACCCCCCAGGCCGGCAGAAGCCCTCGCAACCCCAAGAAGCTCCTAACAAAACCCACCGGGTCCTAGTACCGCCAAACCCGTGAGAAACCCCCGCTTTATACGCCAATCGCCACTACCTGTGGTCGGGCCATGTGGTCGTAGTGGAGCGCCGGAAGAGGGGCACACGCTGCCGCATAACGCCTCGCTTACTTCATCGCGGAAGTGCTTTCCCGACACCAAGACGAGGTATTCGGCAGATGCGATGCTATTGTACGCCATCGCACCGACATCGTATGGAAACTTCGCCACTACTTCCCGCTGCACTCCGCTTGCCGGTAGTATCCCGTTTCCCCTGAGATCCTCCAAAACCGAGAGGTACCGGAAGAGTGGGGCGGCGGGGCGGCGGAGCCATGGGGGCTTAAAACTATATCATTCCCCGCCTCGCAAGGCGATCAAATCCTGTGGTCCCGGCCGACTTTTGTGGCCGAATGGGACCGACACCCAAATACCCCCGCACCCATTCAAAGCGAGTGCTGGACCATGTATTTCGATGGATCCATGATGAAGGCAAAAGGGGCTGGTTTGTTTTCATCTCACCCCCTCGGGTTCACACGAGGTATGCCATCCGGCCGCATTTTCCCCGCCTTCCAACAACGCCGCAGTATCACGGCGCCGGGTCAACGGCCACTGATCGCGCGGACCTCGAACCGGCCACAGCTTGGAAACCGTGGGGATTCGGCAGCTGGTCATCATCAAGTCATGAAGGCCCCTGCGTCCTAATCCAAGATGGAGGCGTATTGTCTGAAGTGCGCAAATTGGAGGAAAAGTTCCATGGGCTTGAGCACAAGCATACGCCGAGACGCCACAACGAGGCCGCTGATGAATCCCGCCAAGGTCGCAGCGAACCCGAGGTACCGCTCTCCACGTCCTCACCCCCTCAATGAACCCTACTCAAGTACACCCCGGAAGTACCCTGGGCTCACGAGGGCGCAATACGCCACACCTCGAAGCTATGGCGGCCAACCCAGTCCCTGACCGGAGAAAACCGCCGATGGAGTACCTCACCCGAGGAGAGCTACCCGAGGACAAGACCGAGGCTCGCCAGCTAGCCCTCAAGGGCGAAGTCCTTCACAATCGACATTGAGAGAAAGGGAACTCTATTAAGAGAGGAGCCTCGGAGTATACATGCGATGCATACCCTCTGAAGGCCAAGAATTGCTCGCAACACCCACCGCTGAATGCGGTCATCACGCCGCCGAGGACTCTAAATGGGTAAAGTCTTCAGCAAGGCTTTTACCGCCCTCTAGCAAAGGTGAGACGCTAACCAAGTCGCGCGCACTGCAAGGGAATGCTAATTTACGCGCAAGCGTGACGCACCTCCCAAATGCTTCCGCAAACCATACCTCTTACGTGGGCCATTTGCAAAGTGTGGGGGACTCGACATGATTGGGCCCCCTCAAAAGGGCGCCCTGAGGACACACACTCACGCCCTAGTCGCCATTGGATGTTCTCCAAATGGATCGGCCCGAGCCGGTGAACCCTCACACAGGGAAACGTGAAATTTTTTTACTTAATATCATTTCCCGCTTTGGAGTCCCCAACCCATCATCATTGCATAACGGAAACCAACTTCGTGGGAAGAAGTTCCCTACTTTTGCGATTATCATGGCATCCGAGTGGATACGCCGCCGTAGCTCACCCGAAGACCAACGGTCAAGTGGGAGCGTGCCAACGGCATGATCCCCGCAAGGGCTCAAGCCGAGGATCTTCAATCACCGAACCAATACGGGAAAAGATGGTACCAAGAGCCGTTGCCGCCTCTATGGAGCCTTCTCGAACAACGAAAAGCCGAGCCACGGATTCACCCTATTCTTTCTAGTCTATGGGGCCGAGGCGATCTTGCCTACAAACATTGAATATGGGTCCCTATATTGCGAGCCTACACCGAAAGTGGCAACCAAAGAAGTAGGCAAGACTCATTGACCAAGTTGATGAAGCCCTCGAGACGCTGCGCCTCCTACACTCAATGAGATACCAACAAGCTCGCGCAAGTAGCGGATCACACGCTAAGAGGTCAAGCCCTGGAGTTCCAAGTCAACGACCCTGGGCTCAGCTCGAAGACAGACAACAAAGGGCGCACAAACTCACGCCACTGGAAGGGCCTTATTTCATCGCCGAAATATTAAGGCCCTGAATCCCAAGTTGAAGAGAACGAGAAGGGCTTAAGTCTACCCAACGCCTGAACATAGAATGCCTTACGCCGCCTACCCTTAAATTCGCGACTAGAAGTCAAACATCGTTGTTTTCACACTCAATAAAAGATCTACATCTTTTACTTAAAAAAGTGCTTCTCGTAGTTACCTTAAGGAGTCTTAGCCTCGCCCAAAGACAAGACTAAAACTCCCTTGGGCTATATGGGGACTGGGGACCCTCCTTTCTCTTTTCAAAACTTTTTCGAAAGAAAAATTTTCTTTGCGCATTTCGAAAACAATCGCTTATATGCGGCGTCGCCACGCGACAAATCCAAAGCAAGGTAACCGGAGGCAAAATCCATCGCCTAGTGGCATCCGTATGGATCGCCCTGGCGCCCACGGTTACCATCTTCGCTGAAATGAGAAAGCAAAGTTTACCCGCCACACAATAAACGAACAAATTCGAGAAACGCAAATATAAACATATATGCACCCGCCAAGGCCATAGACCCTGCAAGCCATTGTTTATATACATCCATCTCACAAGCTCCAATTTTTCATACAAGGAGAGGTCGTGTGGCGTGGGGCTTCATCCACTTTGCGCCACTTGTGTCGACGCAGGGAAGCTTCTACGAGCAACACCTCGACAACCGCTTCCCCGAGGAAGGCGCCGACCCGCGGCAACTTTCTGACCGGGCCCACAATCTCCTTCGTGGTCCGCCCCTATAGGTTGACTCTATGGGGGAGTACGGGGACACACTTCATCCTCGAAGCGGAGGCTAACCGTCGCAAGCCGGCCCACGAAGTCGCATAACGTCCGAGTCTTGGCGGTATCGCCAGCATCCCTCTCGGCGGATCAACTTCCTCCTCGCCGTCGGAACCGAGGAAGAAGCCTTTCGCAACGCCCCAAAGACATTGGACTCCATCGAAGTGAGCGTAAAACGGCCATACATGTCCAAGACGCCCCTGACCTGGCATGCCTGAGCTTTGACCCGAGGTAGCTACCCACTGCTGCCAAAGCGGCAGCAAGGTCGAGGGGCCAACCTTCCGTGTTGTCCGCCCTCCCAAAGCGTACTGACGTAAGTCCGACAAGGCCTCTTCCAGCCCCGGTACGACTTCCCTCGCCTCGCCTCCACCGCGCCAAGTGGGTCAGTCATGAAATTCACGGCCTCGGGTCCTGACCTTCTCCGCCTGAAATTGGTGCTCAAACCGAGTTAGCAAGACAAGATTTATTGAAGGCAAAGCCTACTTGCTGAAGAAGACGCACCTTGGCATCACCGCTACCCCAAAGATTACGCCGTGTCTCGCGAGCGACTTATGGAGCTCCTTCCTTTCTCTCTTCCCCGAGGGTTCTCGGCCGACACCAACTCGCCGACGCGAGTGTTCAAGGCGCCGCATACCCTCCGCCTGCCGCCTCCCGACCGTCCCGCCTGGCTATGGGCCTCTTCTAAGACTGAGGACCGGATCCGAGCCTTTCAAAATCATGGTGGCTCATTCGAGCCATGTCGCCTGCCACTTTGTCGGCTCGCACTGCCTTGACAAGTTTCTGCAGGTCCGCCTCGTTGGGACTCCCTTCTCTCATGAGAAGGAAGAAGTCGAGGTCTCGCCTGGCCTCGATCAACTTCACCGGAGTTTGACCAAGGGCATTCCAGGGCTCAGACGCTCGCGAAGGAGCTTGGATTTCTCCCGGGCGGTTTAACTGAGAGAGTCCGGAACGACAATACTACCCATCAAGACGCAAGCAAAAGGACATGCAAAGCATGGGATGGTCAAGATACTTCATCGCTACGATCGAGACGGGCCGGTTATGGTCTCCCGATCCTCGCTTAGGGGTCCCTAAGGGCCCATCGACGGATCTGCTCGTGGGTTCTCCACCCGCACTGACCTCGCAAGGCTGCCGACCATCAAGGGCGGGCCGGGCTCCCGGGCGTACACCTGTGGTCAAAGGTGGACTCCTTTGCAAATGGTCGGCTTCGTAGGATACATCTCCTCCACTGCAAGAACCCCCAAGCCCGGGAACCTGTGACCAACAGAAGTCCAGGGGGCCTCGGAACCGACGATGGGCACCGCCCTCGCCATGGTCGAAGACGACGCCGCCTAGGGCCGCTCGAACCCCGACACGCGGGAGTAGCGGGAAGTCGGGGTTATACGCCTCGCGGAACCCCTGATCGGGCGAGGGTCGCCATGAGCGGGACTTGCGCTGCTCTCGCCGCCATGAAGAGCTTCCTCTTGCGAACTCCCTGACAAAAGGGGCCCGACTCGTGATGGGCGGCGGCGCTATGACCCTTCGAATGGCGCCATCTCGCCCCAAGCACCGAAGCCGACGCCATGGGCCACGTACCGAAGCTCTCCCGTGTCGACTCACCATCGGGCCGAGTGGCCGACCCACCATCGCCACCGGGGCCCGCACTCACCTCGGGGTGGCCTCGCAGCTCGCCGGGCTCCCGACCCCACTGGGCTCTGGCCGGGCGCCACGGGAGGATTCGACAAGGCAGACGACGATATCTTGCCGAGCGACCTTTCGCTCGGGCCCCACCGAGGCCGAAACGCTAGCCTTCAAGGCCTTCTTGGGGTGCGTAGCCAACGGCGCCCCCCGCTTCCTCGAAGTCAAGAACGCGTCGTGACAAAGCAATCATATGCCGTAAGAAAATCAAGGTTGCAAAGGTGAAAGGAAAACTCACGGCCTCGAGGGATCGCCTCGCACCGACGAGTGCTCCTGAAGGCCGCGACTCAGGCGTCACACTTGACGCGGCGAAGCCGCCTCGCCTCTACCGACATTCGCGGCGCATCGCAGGCCGGATCGACGGGGTCGCCGCCGCCCCCCTCGAACCGCGTCTCGCGCGCCGGGGTACTCGCGATGTGGCGCCGACTCCTCCCTTCGGCCTCACCCCGTGACGCCGAGGTGCCTACATGGCCAACGCCAATGGTCCCGAGGACTCGCCGAAGAGCCCTCGCGCGACGGGTGTCGCTAGCCCCCGACGCCTCAAGCTCGCTCAGAACGGCCCCCGACGGCCGGGAGCCCCATGGCTCGGCTCTATCCGAAGCCGCCACGCCGCCATCCGACGAAGTTCACGCAGTAATCGGGTCCTCCTGGATACTCGCCCTCTTCGTGGTCGAGGTGTCGTGACTCACCGCCTTCGCCGCTCGCCCGACGCCGCGGAGCCACGCTTTCTTCTTCTCCTCCTCCAACGCCAGCCGCACTGCTCGCCCGAAAGACGGTTCGCCACCTACGACGCATCCAATGCCGGACAGCGGAGGGGAGTCGCGTAATCCGGGACGGGCCCCGAGAAGAGAGTGAGAACTGCCATGACGACAATGCACCGGCAATGCAAGGACAATCAAGTCAAGAAGTACCCTACTGTGAGATATACCGTCAGGGCGGGCATGGGGATCTCGATACGGGTCGTGTTGACCCCAACGCATCCTCACCCTCTTGGCCGTGCCACGGTGGAAAGCGTAAGGCCCGACATTCGGCGCACAAGACCGCGCCCTCAGGGTCATTCCCGCACATGAGCAAAGGGCGAGCCATCAACGGCAACACCCGACGCCGATGGAAAGCTGGCCACCACGGCAGAAGATTCACGCCCTTCCTGAGCCGCAGACCGCCGCCCTTAGGCCCTCCAACCGGCGATGATCCTCCGAGGGGGACCCTGCCTACTTCGGGCGATGTTTGAGGACACGCCGTGTACACAAGAAGCGCGTTTTTCCGCTGCTAAGGAGGTAGAACCACCGATCTTGCCACCCCTTGTCGAGGAGGTGAGCTTGGAGACGATGTACCCGCCTCGGGTTCCTCGGGCTGCCCCGCTCCGAGCGGACTTGAGCCGCAGCCCCCACGCCGCAACGCCTCCGTGGCTGGCCCCGCGCATCGAGGCGGTGGTAAGGTCCGCCCTGAAGAACCACAAACTGTCCTCTCCAATGCGTGCTCGATCCCCGTGAATCCCTCACAAAGGGTGACGAAGATGGCGGCCCTGGGAGATCGAAAGTTCTGGGGCGTATGATGAAGCTCGATTTCATAGTAGTGGAGGATCGGCCTTAATGAACCGGCCCGGCCGCAAGATACCGGCCGCCACGGGTGAAGATCCATCAAGCTCACCACGTGAGCCATCGTGAGGGTTAGGCTCTCCTCAGCCCAATCCGGAGCAATCCACTCCGCCAAGGCTTCATCTGCAGTGGACGAAGAAGCCTCTTCATCGACGCAGACGCTGGAGCTTTTCCTCCGCCGCCGCCGCCCCTCGCCACGGCCAAAGATCGAGCACCTCCTCACGCCGCCACCGCTACCCGACAAGCGCCATGGATGAAAGGGAGGCGAAGGGTGGCAACCGCTAGCAACCCCGATCACACGAGCACAAGGCAAGTGAATCTCTCCCTTTAATCTCTCCCACACTATCCTCTATCTCCCCGATTGCCGCAAAGCAAGAAGGCAAGAAGGCGACGGCAAAGAGCAAGGGAGCAACTATCCAGCCGCGCGAATTCCCTCATATTTATAGGAAGGGAAGGCAAACCGCCGCCCCGGGCAATCGAACCGACTCGGAATGGACGGCCCATGATGGAGCCGAGAACCGGCCATCCAACGCCAAGCCGCTGCGGTGGAACCGCCAGCGATAATGCACCTTGACGGAGCCCTCGATCTCTCGCCTCGACAAGAAGACGTAAGGTCGCGCCCCATCGCCGCAATCAGCCGCGCTACCTCAGCGCGGGCGCACTCAGACGCTTCGCCTTCCGGGCCAGGGTAAAACCGTCCCCGCCACCCATATCCGCAGCGCTCACCCCCGAGGGGCAAAAAGTCGGGCCCCGCTGATCGGTCCCTCGCCTCGGCTGAAACCAAACGAGCCTCGGCCGACTACACCCTACGCCCTGCAGGTTGCTGTGCCGGGCCCACAAGGGTTTCTGCAGACGCCTCGTGATAACCCGAGCCGTGGACGTGAGGGAAATGCACAACCAGCCTATACCCGGCCTCCCCGGGCCTCGATTTCGAACGCGTAGCTACGCCTCGCGGTGCCGCTTATAGAGATGTCCCATCCGTGGGAGGCCCATGTGCCCCTCGGGGTTGGTCCGCTTCAAAACCCCGGATCCGCTAAGCGGTCCGTTGTGTTCTCATGGGGTGAATCTCGATCATATAGCCGAATTCTTTGCTCGCAAGGGGCACGGGCACCCCCCGCTTAAATGCAGCCCGCCATAAACGCCACCGAGCACGGCATACATTCGGCTTGGAAGGCATTGTGACGTGTCTCCCCCCTCCTCCCTTTTCAGAGGGCTGGCATGAGGAGCGTATGATCAAAGTCAAGGAGGCCTAGGCCGACCTTTTGCGCATATAAGCGGCGCCTCGCTGCCCACGCAAAACAAAACACGCCCCGCACAAACAAGCCGAATTTAAGAGTCAAGCTTCGGGCCTTGCCAACAGGCGAGACATAAAAAGACCTCGAAGGAATCCGCCATTCCATTCGAGGCCCTGGGTTAAGATTCCAAATCCATAGCCGCTACAAGCACTCTTTGTAGACCAACCACCCTCGAGAAACAACAAGGCTAATTTTAGAATAAACCCCGAAGTCCTCACCGCCGGGGGCTACCGCTGGGACCTTAAATATTGGGCCCCAGTGACATTCTCCAAACTATGAGAATCACCGCCTGCCAAGGCCCAAGAAACCTAGCCCCGCATCATCCCCAAGACGGAGGGACGGCCCGACCTGACGATGGACCAAAGCCATTGGCCACGCACGCCACATAACGACGAAATCGCCTTACCTGACGACCACCCACAAAGCGGCCCAAATGGAGTCACCACGAATGAAAGAGCTCATCACGCCACGAAGGACAACGCCAAGGACCCTCCGCCAAACAACGAACCATGACGCTCCACACGACAAAAACCAAAAACCATGGCTCGGATCCCCACGCATCTCCGATCTGTCCCGAGGCTGGCCTAGCCTCACCAGCCCCGAGAGAAATCTCCGCTTCGGGTCCGAGGGTGGCCTAGCTCACCACCCCTCTAAAATTCTCCGGGCGGCCCCGAGGGAGACCAGCCTCTCCATCCTCGGGTGAGGCGTAGCTCCAACTAGCCCGCCTAGGGTCGCCGACCCCTGGGCGTGGAGGTTCCGTCCGGAGGAAGGGAAACCGCCGCGATTCACGCGGTCGCGACGACAGCGCAGGCGCCAGCTCATCGACATTTACGCGCCAAATCGAACCGCCGAATCGCCTCCCCAATCCGGACCGATGGGGACGCAAAGCTCGAACCGCTGACGCGTTACACCACCCGAGCACGGGAAACCGTAATGACACCGCTCATTTCCCGTAGCACCGCCAAAAACGCCACGCTGGGCCGCACTCTCGCACTTGACACGCATAGCCGCGAACCTCTCGGGACCGCCCTCGCCATGCAGATCGCGGGAGGGACGCCTCACAGACCCTCGCCGCCGCCAGGGACGCGACGCCCACCATCGGATCGGACGCTGCGTCTTCGCTAAGCAACATCCAAGCTACCACCCCTCGGGCAGCAAGCACATGCAACCGGTGTAGCTCGAATTAGCCACCTAGGTGTCCAAATTGTAAACATTATCTCCTTCCTATAAAAGGGGAGTAATGCCTCATTAGAGAGGATTCGAGCCATTCGATTCGATTCGAGCCCGCCAACTCCAGCTCACACGAGGAAAACCGTGACACCACCACTACCTCATAACCACGACATCGTGGGGCTTGAGACCCGCTGCCTCTCTCCCCAAGGCCGCCCCTCAGAACTCCCTACCGCAGCTCACCTTTGAGCACGAGGTAACACGAAAGCAAGACACACCCCTCACTGACGTAGGCCCCGCTGGCCTCGAACCCAGATAAACCAAGGCCCGGTCCATCTTTGCGCCACGCCATCGAGGGAGGGGGCACACGCTTTTATAAATTCTTTTTGCCGGGGCATCCGAGGCACCTACCATTCCTCGAAACGCCGACAATTCACCCGTGACGGAGAGGGGAGAGACGGGTGAGGAGAGGAGGCCGCGAAAGTGGGAGAGAGGAGGCCGCGAGTGGGAGAGAGAAGCAAAATTGAGTCTTGTAACCCTAACTCCCTCTATATATATGTGCCCGATTTCGGGCTTTTTTGGGCCGATGGTTGAGCCTCATTTTGCATGGTCGGGTTATTACAAAACCGCCACGTTAATCGATAACCGCGGGCGACATTATAAATGTCCGCTACGGTTAATAGGGATTAACCGCGGGCGACATTTTATAATGTCCGCCACGGTTAATCGACAACCGCGGGCGTTTTTTTCCCTGGGCGGAGGGGGTGCCAGTTTCCTATTTTCCGGGCGTTTTTAAATGCCCGCCACGGAAAATAAAATCGAACACCACGCAAAAATCAATTTTGTAGTAGTGTCAATCAAACTTTTAAACTTTTAAGCATGATTTATATGAAATATTGTTAAGCATTATGATATCAAATTAGAATCATTAGATATATCGTATAATATTTTTTCATTTAATAATGCTCATTTTATGTCATAGATA